>JAODAL010021682.1:0-66489 GCA_025379985.1 Phyllomedusa bahiana
GGCCTTTGTCTCCCCCTACATAAAAGAAAAATTTGCAGAATGGCTTTATTTCCATTTACCCCTCCCCAGCCAGCACGGGTTTCTTCTTTGGGGAAAAAAAGGGAAGGATCCTCCGCCCTTTCCCAATCGATTACCGCGGCCTTAAAAAGGGTTTACCGGAATTTTTCGTTATCCGTTTTCCAAACAAATTTTTGGGAAAACTTTTTGACCGGCCCCGGGGGGGGGGGAAAAGGGGTTTCTTTTCAAAAACGGACCTGCGAGGAGCCTAAACCTCGTCAAAACCCCAAAAGGGCGTTTGAGGGGAAGAGGGCGGTAGTACTAAATCCCCAGCACAGGGACTTGGGGCCACTGTAATGGAGTCGATTTCTTTCCACTTGCGCTCACCTCTCAATAGTGGGGGCCCCAACCCATAAATCGAAACCCTGAGCCCGTTCCAAAGCCCCCCAAAGGGTTCTCCGCTGCCCCCCCTTTCCCTTTTCAATAATCAAAAAAGAACCCGACGGAAGGAACCCTGTTTCCCCAAACAAATTTTTTAAAAAAAATTTTTAAAAACGTTTAAACCCGGGTTTACCTCACGCTCGTCCAGTACACGGGGAAAAAAAAACACTTTTTTCAATGTAAGGATTTGGCAGTGACAAGAACAAAAACCTTTTTAAAAACTATAATTTTTTTTTTAAAAAAAGGGGAAAGGGCCCGGGGTTTTACATAAAAAAAAAAATACAAAAAAAAAAGGACTTTTGACAAACGCATCAAAGGGTTTTAAAAAAAGGGGGAAAAAAAACTTAGAACCCCCTTAACACTTACAAGTTTTTGACTTCCAGATCCCGGGGTAAGGATGAATGAAGAAGGAAAACGGCCCAATCCAGGATTGACCCCAAAATTGTACAAAAAAGCTGACCCTTGGGCAATGGGGTTTTTACCCCCAATCAGCCCTCTCAGGGTTTTTTCCTTTTCCTTCATAAAATATCATCATTTCAGTGGCTGGAAGATTTTAATGAGGGGGTGGACCCTTGATGTCTAATGGGGTTGTTTGCTTACTATCCCCACTAGCTGGCAATCACGGACTGTGCTGCCTGCGTTTTGACAGATCGCTAACCTTCTGTCCATTTGTAGGCTAATCCTTTTATGGGGTTGTTCTATGGGGGTCATAAGCACCATCTGTAGGCTTTACTGGGGTCGCGATTTGTGTATGGTTAGGAGTTCATAAACGCCATAAATGTGGGCTACAGGCCCATGTTGTACAATACGTGGGGTAATGAACTGTCAACAGAGCGATGGGGTGTGAGGTTCTGCAGACCTACGTACGATTCATTCCCCAAGGGGGATGGTGAGGGTCTATGGTATCCTGACGATATAAGCAATGTTTTAATGACAGTACAGAATACATTTATTCCTAGTGCACTACATTACAACGGCCTTTAACACGTGTGATGGGCACTTTGAATACTTGGACATGCCTTGTGGACTATGCAACACCCCAGCCGTCTTTCAGAACTCGTTAAATGACCCATCTCTCAGAGACCTCTTTACTCCTGTGTCATCGTCTTCTTGGACGGACATCCTGATTTCTCTCCTGATCTTCCATTCCCATCGGTTGCAGGTACGCCCGATACTGCGTCATCTCCGCAGCAAAACCGGCTATACGTAAGTTGGAGAAATGCCTTTTTCATCGAACGAACCTTCCATTCCTGGGTTATATCGTTTCGGATAAGGGTCTTCAGATGGATCCAGTAAAGTTCTGCAGTGGCTGCGACCTGTCAGGCTTCGGACCATATAGCGCTTCTTGGGGTTCGCAAGTTACTATCGCCAATTTATTCCCCATTTGTTTACATTGGTGGCACCGATTGTGGCACTCACTAAGAAGAACGCCAACCCGAAGCTCTGGTCACAAGCGTAACCCGAAAAGGCTTTACCGGAGCTCAAGTCGGCCTTTGCCTCTGCTACCATCTGTCTTGGCGCCGGACCCAGACAAACCCTTCGCCTTGGAGGATGGATGCCTCTTCCATGGGGGGCAGGGGCAGTTCTCACGCAAAAGCTGCGCTGTAAGGGCAGGAACTCTCACATGCGGATTCTTCTCCAGATCTTCTCTCCGGCGGAGAAGGCATTACGCCCCATCGGACCGGTAATGGTTAGCCATCAAACTGGCCCTGGCGGACTGGCGCCACTCCTAGAGGGGGCCCGCCATCCAATTGATGTCTACACTGATCACAAGAATCTCCTGTATCTCCAATCGGCCCAACGTTTAAATCCACGCCAGGCCAGGTGGTTGTTATTCTTCTAGCGTTTTGACTTCCGGATTCACTTCTGCCCCGCAGAAAAAAACTTTAAGGCCGACGCCCTCTCCCGCACCTCCAACACCATCAGAGAAGATCCCGGTCCACAGCATATTATACCCCCAGAATTTTAGGTTCATGTTGCTCTGGTGGCCCCAGAGATTCCTCGGGGGAAGACTACGTGCCCCAGCTCTCCGGGGGGAAAGGATTCAAAATGGGGCATTGCCCCCTGGTGGCCGGGGCTTTTGCGCTGGGAAAAAAACTATCAGAGTCTCCCGCTTCTTTTAGTGCCGATCTTGTAGGGACTCGAGAATTTGGGGAAACCTGTACCCCCTTTTTGTCGGGGAAAATAAGACGCCCTTCGCACCCCTCGGCCCTTCTGCACCCCTGCCCACCCCGGAGATTCCAAGTCCCAGGTGTTATGGATTTCATACCGACCCCTCCAGCAATATGCGATTGAGTGGTCGAGACCCTTTTTCTGAGATGGCACACTTTGCCCCGTTCCCCATTTTCCCTTTTCCGCTCCTCGGCTCCCCACACTCTTCTTAAAACACATTATTATTTTTTTTATTATTTATTTTGACCCCTTGGTTCCAGGTTTGTCATTCATTTTCATAAAAAAACATAGGTCAAACAAGTAAAAAGGGTAAAAAAATTTACTAACTGACAATGGAAGAAGGAGAGGGGCCCTGCCCCGTGAGGGCTTAAGCTATGAGGAAGGGGGGAAGGACAGAAGGGAGGGCAGACATGGTTTGGATAGTGTAGTGACAGCAGGGTTATTGTTGGTTATGGCAATCCTGAAGAAATGGGTTTTCAGGTTGCCTTTAAGCTGGGGGAGTGGGGGGAGTCTGGGGTTTTGGGGCTGGTTCCAGAGTGGGGGGGAAGAGGGGAGAAGTCTTGAAGGGGTTTGTGTGAGGAGTGTAAGGGGGAAAGGGCGAGAAAAGGTCCGGAGGAGCGGGGTTGCGTGGGGGGGAGAATCGGGAGTTAGAGAGAGATGTATGGGGGGAATGGTTATGGGACCCTTGTAGGTAAAAGGTTGTAACTTGAACGGATTCGCTGGGAAATGGGAAGCAGGAAGGGATTGGCAGAGGGGGAGGCAGAGGAGTAGCGAGGAGAGAGGTGAATCGACGGGCAGCAAGTGAATGAGGATGGAGGGGATGAGGGTGCTAGCGGGGGAGGCCACAAAAAGGGATTTGCAGTATCTAGGCGGGAGTAACGGGGCAGGCCAGCATTTGTGCTTTAAAATTTAAGGAAAAGAACGGATAGGGGATTTTTTCAGGGGAGGCAGCAGGTGGATGGGGGTTTGGATGTGTGTTTGAAACGTTGGAGTCAAGGGGTACCCCCAAGGCAGCGGACTTGTGGAGCTGGTGGGAGTGTACCCCTTTGACTGTGATGAGGATCAGGTGGAGGGTGAGTTAATGGTGGAAAGGTGAATTTCAGTTTTTCCACGTTTACTTCAGGAGCGTGGGGAAAAGAAGGGATATGGCGAAAGACAGTCAGGATCGGGAGAGTAAGAAGTACATCGGGGCCCGGAGAGTAGAGTGGGTGTATCAGCATACAGATGGTATTAAAAACCCCTGCATGCTATTATTGACCCAGACCCTAGTGTAGATGAAAAGAGTAGGGGCCCGGGCAGCCCCCTGGGGTACACCAACAGGAAGGCCGGGGGGGGGAGGTGGTGCGTGGTGAGAACGCTGAAATCCGATCAGTGAGGTGGGAGGGAGACCCGGAAAGAAAAGTCCGTGATGCCGAGGGAGCAGGGGGATTTGTAGCAGGGGGAAGGGTCGACAGTGCAAAGGCGGGGACAGGTCTAGGAGGAGAAGCACAGAGTAGTGGCTGAGCTTTGGGCCTTTGCTAGGTCGTTGGTGACTTTGGTTAGGGCGGTTTTTCTGTAGAGGGTGGGGTCGGAACCCCCAATTGCAATGGGTCAAGGAGAGGTTGGTGAATAGATAAAGGGGAAATTTGGAGGGATGTTGTTTCGGGAGTTTGGAGGCGAAGGGAAGCAGTGAGATGGGGCGATAGTTGGACAAAAAGAGGGGTAAAGAGAGGGTTTCTTAAGGGAAAGGGTGATGGTCCATGTTTAAAGGATGAAGGGAAAGATGCCAGAGGTTAATGATAGGTTGAGAGATGGGGAGGGCTGGGATGATAACAGCACAAGGTCAGGGATGAGGTAGATGGCAGTGGGTAAGATTACAGGGTAGTGAGTTTGGATTTGGCATAAGTGGAAGGTTGTCATGAGTGAAGTAAAAAACAAGTTAGGAGGGTTGGTGATGAGCGGGTTGTAGAGGTGGGATGTGGGGACACTGCGGGAAAAGAGTAGACAGGGGGACTGGGGGTAAGCTTTGTCTGATGAATTGATCTTATTGGGAAGGGGTGGCGAAGTCGTCTGCTGAGAGGGAGTGGGGGGGGGGGTGCTGGGGGCGGAGGAGAGCGTTAAAGGGGTTTTGAACAGTTGTCGGGGGTTTGTGAGACGGGAGGATATGAGGGTGGTAAGTGTCCGTTTGGTAGAGAGTGCAAAATTTAAATGTATGCAGTGATTGTTTGTATGGGGCGAGGTCGTCGGTGGAGCGCTTTTTTTCCAGCGGCGTTCGGCAAGTCGGGAAGCTCCCCTCAGCTGTTTGGGGGAGTCGTGTGCCGGGGTTGTCTGTTGGTTTTTTGCGTGTTCTGTTGTGTGTGAGAGGGGGACCCTGCAAAAGTGGGAAATGATTTTGTTGTTGTAGAAAATGGTGGGTGGTCTGGGTCAGTAAATGAGGATATGGGAGAAGGGGAGAAAAGATTTTAGAGAGAGTGTGGGTTTTAAAGGGTTTTGGGTTTTTGGGGAGGAGTAGTTTGGGGGAGGGGGGGGGGGGTGGTGGAAATGGTGGAGGGTGACAATTGTGGTCAGAGATGGGGAGAGGAGAGATTGAGGTGTTGGATAGAGACAGAGGTGGGGGAAGATGAAAGGGCCCGTGGTGTCCATTTTATAGTGGCTCCAGGGCCACTGGGGGAGGCCGAAGGGGAAGGGGAAGTGCAGGGGTTGTTGTAGTGGAGCAGGGGGGTGTCGATTGGGATGTTTTAAATCTCCCAGATAAAAGTGGGGAGCAGTGGGGGAGAAAGTAAGGGCCGGAAGCAAAATGGTCGAGGAAGGCGGTGGCAGGGCCGGGGGGCGATAAACAAAGCCACTTGGAGGTTGGAGGGGGAGTAATGCGGACGGATCACCTCGAGGAGGGAGGGTGAGGGAAAGGGGTGGTGGGAAGGGGACAAAAGGAGGTATTGACGAAAAAAGGCCGACACCGCCACCAGTTTACTTCCCGAGCGGGGGGTGGGGTAAATGAAGCCCCGTAAGAGAGTGCAGCAGGGGGGGGTTTTGTCAGAAGGTGTCAGCCAAGTTTCTGTTAACCAAGAAAAGGGTTGGTTGCGGGGGAGATGAAAAGGTCTGGACAAGAGAAACTTGTTGCTTACAGAACGTGCATTCCCCGGGGCTCCCGACATGGGGATAGGTATAGCGGGGGGGAGGGGAAAGGGGGTTTTATTTAAGGGTTTTTTGGGGTTTTGCTTCTTTGGGCTGTAAGGGAAGGGGAATAAAGTGGGGATGTGTTGAGGCGGGGCCCTTTTGGGGGATAGTCCCCAGCAGCAAGAAGAAGCAGGGAGAGTGTGAGGAGGTGTGCGTGGGATAGAGCAAAAGGGGGGGTGTAGGTTTTGTGAGAGAGGTTTTAAAGCTGTGAAGAGGGGGAGAGTAAGGTCATGTGAGGGTAGGATAGACGGGGAATATGGAAGTCGTTGGCCAAGGTGGGGGTTGAGGATAGAAAGGGGGTTTTTATAAAGGGAGGTAGTGATATAGTGCATAGAAATGCATTTTGGGGGTGGGCGCTATAAAACAGACTAATCTAATGGTTAAACCCTTTTTTTCATTTTTGGGTTCAAAAATTTGGGATAAAACTGAAGTCCACTTATGAATAGCACTTAATGGATATTGCATCTAGGTATTGCATCAAAGACCGGTCAAGAATGACCTAACTGTGACTTATATATAAACTATCTTGATCAATACCCGGGTGAAACAAGAAGTGGGAGGGGGGGAGGAAATTTTTGGCAGAAGGGGGATTTGCAAAATGAGGAAAGGGGGGCTAAAAGGCCTCTTTTTACAGTAGGAGACAAACAGTTATTATAGCACAAAATCAAAAATTACATTTAAAACGCAGAGCAGGGGGGTTAAGCAATACAGATGGAGGATTGCTTTGGGTGTTTGGGGTCCCCTAAAATTCAGACAGCAAAATGGAGGATGGGAGTGGTGGTTTTAAATTTTTTTAAAAAAAAAAAAAACAGCGAGCAGGGTTAAAACAAAACAGATGGAGGATTGCTTGGGTGATTTGGGGTCCCATAAAAATTCAGCAAGCAAGTGGAGGATGGGGGTGGGGTTCACAGGAGAAAAATACATTTAAAACAGCAGAGCAGGGGTTAAGCAATCAGATGGGGATTTCTTGGGGTTGGAGTCCCCCAAACATTCAACAGCAAGTGGAGGATGGGAGTGGGGTTCACAGGGAAAAAACATAAAGTAATTGACAGAAAAAGAGGGTCAGGTGAAGATTTCTTAAGGTTCCATTCATCCATAAGATAAAATTTTGGTATAATTTTTGAAAAATCCACTTTGGAAAGCACTTAATGGATATTGCCCTCAAGGAAAGGGATCAATGCCGGTCCCATGGCACTCGCTCAACGCGGGGGGCCCAATTTGTTAGGTTCTGCTGCCTCTGTCCAGGTTGCAAGTAAAATTGGGGCTTTTTTTTTCGGCTTACCATCCGCAATCCACGGTCGGTGGAGAGGATCAATCAAATCCTTTTCAAAGTACTTTGCCACTCATTCGGCCCCACAAGACGATTTGGGCGGTTATTGCCTGGGGTGAATTCTCATATAACTCCCGGGGGTCTGATCTCGGATCTTCCCCTTCTTCATTTTTATGACTGCATCCCTGCCCACCCCTCCCTCTGTCTTCTGCCTCTGAGGTTCCTGCGGTGGATACCCTGGTCCGGGACATGACGGCCACCTGGGAGCAGACTCGCCAGTCCCTTCAGCAAGTGTCCGCATGAAGCCCCAGATGGACAAGAAGAGGAGACCAACCCCGACTTTTGCTCCAGGTGATAAGGTGAGGCTGACTGCCAAGTACGTCCGGCTCAAAATCCCTACCTATAAGCTAGGTCCACGGTTCCTGGGGCCATTTGAGGTGCTACGGCGGATCAATCCGATGACCTATAAACTCTGGCTCCCTCCTACCATGCGCGTCCCGAATTCTTTCCATGTCTCCCTGCTGAAGCCTGTGGTGCTCAATCCTTTTTCTCGGAAAGTCGTCTCCTCTCCCCCTGAAGCTGTGGCCTCCAATGTGTTCACGGTGAAAGAGATTCTAGCTATGAAGTCTATCAGAGGTAGGGGAAACTTTCACATAGATTGGGAAGGATTCGGGGCGGAGGAGAGATCTTGGGACCCGGAGGACAACATCTTGGATCTTGACCTGCTGAGGAAATTTCTTCTTTCCAGAAAGAGGGGGAGGCCTAAGGGGGGGGGATAGTGTCACGGGTCATCCCGCAGCGGTGGGTCGGACTGCGGGCACACCCGTGTCCTATCTGTGTCCTCCTGCTCCGGGGACGAGTGGCGCCATGGTCCGCAGGTCAGGGCCGCGGGCGCACTCGCTTCCCCGAGGGCCTGGACTTACCCAGCCACGCTCCTGTCCCAGCACGGCTCACTGCCAGCTGCAGTGCATGCTCGCGTGCGGCAGTTCTTTGAAATTTAAAGGCCCAGCGCGCCAGTAATTGGTTAATTGCTGGCCGCTGGTCCTATATATTGGTTACCACCCCGACACTTCCTTGCCGGATCTATTGTGCCCATAGCCTTTAGAGAAAGCTTCAGAAGTGCGTCCTGTTGTCTCTACCATGTTCTGACCTTCTTGCTACGTCTCTTAACCATGAACCTTTGCCGCCTGCCCTGACCTACCGCCTGTCCCCGACTACGACTTCGCCTTACGATTTGGTACCACACTCATCCTTGGCTGCCACTGCAAGCAAGTCACGTCAGTTGAAGCGACCTGGTAGTTTCCCACCGCAGCAAGTCTAACCCGCTTTGCGTCGGGCTCTGGTGAAAACCGGGTTCTACTTAGACTCCGCTCCCTGGCGTGGCTTATACCATCGCTTGCGGTGGTCCAGCGGATCCACTACCGCTGTCCGTAACAAAAAGGATAACAATGTTTTGAACTTTTTGAATTTCAGTCTTTATATCTCACCATCGACTACAGCTTTGAACATGAGACTAGCATCATAGACAATCATCTTGACTCACACATAAATTTTACACAAACTATGTAGCAAATGCTTAGTTATGCAGATTCTTGTCATGTAACTGCATTGTTACGGTTTTGCTTCTTGTATACTACAAATTACAACCTGTTCTCAGTGTGTTATTAGACCGATTCCCAAGCGAACGGTCACTGGTTCGAGCAGCCATGAAGAAGATTTCCCAAGAAAAGAGAAGCAGCAACATCCAGCTCATCGATAGTGGCCTCTAGGCCAAGAAAATTGCCAAACTGCATAATGTGAGGTTATCACAGCTGGATGAATATGAAATGAAGTCAAAAGCCAAGAGGTGGATGTCCAGTCAAAATATCAGAGTCAACAAGTTGGCTCATCACAAGGTCTATCAGTTCGTGAGATCACAGACGTCCATGCAAGCACTGTACAATGTGCATTACACAAGTCTGGAATGGTGGCCCGAAAATCAAAATACTTGGCTTTTATGGGTGCAAATGGGGGGCATATATACTTACCATTTACAGGGGTCATAAACCCACCTATTTTTCTACAGCAGAGGTGTGGTCTGTAAAACTGGGCATCAAACTTAGCAATATCCCGGGACGACAAAAGTTCTAGCTACACCACTGTGTAATAGACAAGTTATTTGATTTTAACATAAATTATTCAGAACTGTATGCAATGAAAAGTTAATATTTATTTTTTTGTATAGGTGTCACGTACACACTCACCAGCACGTGATGCAGGGGCCACTGTAATGGAACTGATTTATTTGTACTCAGTTCTATTTGCACTCACCTCTCACTTAGGTGGCAAATCACACTCCAACACAGTCCCAGACACCCCAAAATATCCGCTGCCACCACCTTTCTTCGATAATCAAAAGAAAAGAAAAATTGGAGGGAAGGACTCCGATACATGCAAACACCACTTGCCAGCACTTGCAAGGCTAAACACTGTCCCACTGCTCTCCAGCAGTCATAGAGTTAAAACAATTTTTCAAGGTAATGGGTTCTTAGAGCATACAAGGGCTAACATTCATTTTATTTTTAATAGGAAAAAGGTACAGCGCTTACATGGTACATCCTGCCCTCTGTTTTCTTGGTCTCTGTGCCGGTCTCGTTTTTTTCTGGAAGTTCCTTTTTTGTGTGTGGGAGTGTTTTTTCTTTTTCTCTTTTGCAGGTCGTTGGTGGCTTATAGTGTCTGTCTGTCCGCTGGCTCATGTGTCGCCCAGAGTGTCTGTCTGTACTGCTGGCTCATGGTTCGCCCAGAGTGTCTGTCTGTCCCGCAGGCTCATGGTTCGCCCAGAGTGTCTGTCTGTCCCGCTGGCTCATGGTTCGCCCAGAGTGTCTGTCTGTCCAGCTGGCTCATGGTTCGCCCAGAGTGTCTGTCTGTCCAGCTGGCTCATGGTTCGCCCAGAGTGTCGGTCTGTCCAGCTGGCTCATGGTTCACCCAGAGTGTCTGTCTGTCCCGCTGGCTCATGGTTCGCCAAGAGTGTCTGTCTGTCCCGCTGGCTCATGGTTCGCCCAGAGCGTCCGCCTAGCTAATGGTTCCGCCCAAAGCGTCCGTCTAGCTCAGAGTTCTGTCCAGAGCGTCCGCCTAGCTCATGGTTCCACCCAGAGCGTCCGCCTAGCTCTTGGTTACGCCCAGAGCGTCCGCCTAGCTCATGGTCCCGCCCAGAGCATCCGCCTAGCTCATGGTCCCGCCCAGCATTCCCCCACCATTCTGCCTAGTGCCCTGTGTGTTCCTCCCTTGCACCTCCATTTCCTAGGTATTCCCCGTACTGGCTATGCAGCCTGTAGTTTGGTTTTGGGGTAGCCCCTGGAATTTTCGGTCCCCAGACCTAAGTGGAATTTCCATTTTGTGGATTGGAGGAGGAGGAGGGGGCTTAAGGAGGGGGGTACTGTTACGGTCCGTGCCGCGTTCCTGTCCTTCGCCGTGGCCTCTGCTGTCACCGTGTACGTTCCTATCGCTGCTGCTTTTCACCTGCGGTTGCTGTGCCACTTTTCCCATACTGGCCATGCTGCTCCTCCATCTTGGTTGCTGCCCTGATTCCCTTTCTCTATAGAAGGCGGCCACACAGGGCTGCCAATAGGAATTTTGGGGCCCCATACAGCCAAAGTGCCTGGGCCCCCTTCCCATGTCCCGCCCAAAACACGCCCCTTCCCAGGCACCACCCCTAACATCCCCCTCCCGGGGCAACCCCCAATTCACTGCTGTAGCCCCGCTCCATTTCACGTCCTTATTAGCATTTCCTATTTTGGGAAAAAATATAAACTTGTTTTGGCCAAAAGATTTTGAACCCTTTGCCACCACGCCAAGGTAGACTCTTTTGGCAGGGCCCCTACTCTACTCTAACTTTTTTAAACATTTTATAATTAGCTAATTATAAAACCAGAATGCTACATATCCATAAATTAAAGGTAATAGTATTCTATAACCTCACACTACTATCTCTCAGTTTGTGCATAGAGGTATTCCAAGATTTAAAAAATAAGAAAAAACTGCCAAAAGAAAAGCGTAACTCACCCCTATAGCTGCTTTTGCTGCAACACTACTGCTGATTCCCTCTAGTGCACCAGGAAAGACATAAGTAAAATAAGTTCACCTGACTGTGTCTATGGTTAAACATGATCTGTAAACATGGATTTTGTTGTTGAATCAATGGTGCCATTTAATGTACTTGGAAATGTTTTTCTCTGTATTCTAGAGGTTGAACCCGCAATTTACCAATACCAAACATGTAGGGTTTTCCTGTTATGTTTAGGTACCATAAAAAAATTCCAAACATTTACTACTTTTGAAATTTGCGCCATGGCGCCATTTTGTGCGACCCAATAACTTTTTTGAATTAACACATAAGTGCCTGAGATTTGATGCGCAATTTTTTGTCGAGGCTGGATTGCGTTACCTTTTTATTTGCTTATGTAGTGATTGGAATACCTTTGAGCACGTGTGTGTGTGTGTATCAATATTGATTCTAATTTCTTCAGACGCGTGATGTGAAAATTACCAAGAACAAACTGGCCAATTTTGGTATGTTGGAATTTTTTTCTTCTCAGTGTTACGTGTTATGGTTCCTATGTCTCCAGCTGCATTCGGTACAAGAAATACAACGGCCAGAATGCTGGTTCGTTTTTTTTATTTTCAGTATTCACGAGCGCTGCATGTATTTGTCAGTATCGTATCAAAGATAACCGCGGTCGCTTACGTTTTTTTGCATGTCACCCATATTCTATTTGTATAAGTGGCATAGACGGCACAAAAACATAAAGCGCCGGGGTATACATTACACTACATGCTTATGTCACGCCAGCGCGCCGCAAGACCGAGCTTGCTGGTAGAATACTGCCGTCTTTCCTATGCTGTCTATGGAGCTGCACAAACAATCGTTATTTTCGCCGGCGCATTTTAATAAAAACTAATAAAAGTGCCACAGATACGATTGTAAACGCCCCAGGCATTGGAGAACTAATGAGCCTATTGGCTTAATTGATGTTATATTTAATAGATCAGACTTTATTTCGGACGGTATGGCGTGACACTCAAATTATGGGGGACATTATTTTTTTTCTTTATTTGTAATTAATTGAGCTCGAGAAAGGGGGTGATATCCAACTTTTAAGGGTATGATTCACTGTTGCGTCCTTGCCTCCGTATGTGAACATACACGTTTCATTTGATGCCTCTCTGGGTTCGTTTCCTGAATCGGTACCAGAGACGCATCTAACTATTAGCAGTGAGTTTTAATCTCACTCGCCTAGTGTCAACGAGCGAAAAGGCCTAAGTTGGCTGTTCACACTGAGACCCCACCTCTGTATGTTTGATTAGAACGTCTGTCAGCTCTGTCTTTCAGATGCCGATTCAACAAGAATTGACAATGCGTACAAGGCCGTCGATGAGAAAACATCGCGTAAGCTGCCGTGTTCTCTCATGTGAACGCCGACTGTGTGTCTGTCATCTGCCGTGCAAGGCTAATGGATCACTGTAAATTGGTTTAGATCCGTCTCTGTGGTCCGTTCTGATGCATCTCAGCAGACCGCTAATCAGAAAAAGCGGATGTTCACTGACGGATGCAATGATGCGCAATGTGGAAGATGTTACGCCTAATATCTTTTTTATTTTTGTTTTACACTTATTACATTCTTTTTTTACACGTCACTTTTTGAGTCCACTCTCGCTCTGGTACATCCTCACAACTGCGGCCATTTCTTCCTTGTAGCTGTTGGGAAAACTTACAATTGTCCATATGCATTTGTATTAATCTATAAACAGTGGGGGCATGATGGAGTTGTAGTATTTTCCCAACAGCCTGAGAGGGCCGCCCAGTTTGAAGATGCTCTGCGTGTTGTGTGTGTCTGTGTGTTTGTGTGTGAGAGGATGAGGTACCCCCTCCCTCTCCCCTGTGTCACGTGTATGTGACTGACGCTGAAGAAGGCGCCACACAACAGTTGGCCCCTTGGAGATTGGACGGGGAAACTCTGTCACTCTACTAAACACCTGACACGGGCCCAGGAGCGTGTGGAGGGGGCCCTTCTCAGCCCCACACACCGGCCACTGGGGGTTAGAAGGGGCCCTCTCAAGCCCCCGCAATCATGGACTGAGAGGTTAAGTAAGGAGACTTGCGACCTCTTCTCTCCCAGCCCCACTACGTGCCCTGGGGCGGGTAGAAGAGGGCCATTCAGCCCCGCCACACGGCTAAGGGGTTGAGGGACGGTACGGGGCTCTTTCTCAGTCCCACACGAGCTCCTCTGAGGGGTGAGGAGGGGGGTCCTTTCAAGTCCCCAACGGCTGAGGGGCTGTGTGTGTGGGGGCTGGAGAGGTGCGCCTCCCTCGTCTCCCCCGGGCGCTTGTGGGGGCTGGTTAGAAGGGGTGGCCCCTCTCCCTACCCGCTCCGGGGCCGTGTGGTCGGGCTGTGAGGGCCCTCTCTCCACCTTCCCTCCCTGGGTCCGTGTGGGACTTGCTGATGGGCCCTCTCCGGGGGAGAAGAGGTTGGATGATGGGCCCTCAATAGCACCCTCACGGCCGGGGGGAGGTGGAGAGGGCCCTCAAGCACACACGGCCGTGTGGAGGTGGGAGAGGGCCCCTCAAGCACCCACACGGGCCGGGTGTAAGTGGAGGCTGGAGATGAGAGGGCCTCAAAGCAACCCTGCTACACGGCCCGGTGTGGACGGTGGAGAGGGCCCTCAAGCACTACCACCACAGGCCGGTGGGTAGAGGTGGACGGAGGGACCTCAAAGAAACCCACATGGACCACCTCAATCCCACCTGGGGGCGAGGTGGAGGTGGGCCCCCCACCACTACCACAACACATCAGCAGTGTGGGGTTTGAAGGTGGGCCCCCCCACTGTTATGCTTGGGCTGCGCTGTCCCACATTTACAATGAATGGTCCGATTGGCCTGCCGAATTGGCACGTCATCCCTCCAGTGAACCGTAAAGTCTTTTGGAGAGGAGGTCCGGCTCACCGCCGGTATTCTAAGCTACGGTCCAGCAAGCTGACAAATCTTCTATCTTACATATGTGTGCTGTAGACTGTAGATGAGCTCTTCGAAGTGGGACCTCTCTCCTCTGTGTAATCCGCGCCGCTTGCTTCTCCTGACTGTGCCTCTATTGGCGGCTGGGATGTACAGGAACAGTTTGACATTCAGTGAGCTTCCGCCACTCGGGCGCAGGGACCTTCCCCGGATTTGCAAAATTATATCTACATTCCCGCCGCTCCACAGACAGAGACGAGCAGGAAGGTCGGGCCCGGTCTCCGGCAAACTAGCGCTCGTCAGGGACTCACGGTCACAGTAAGTTAACATGCAGGCTGCGCAGCTGTAGCTAGGGCAGTGCGCGGGCACACCCCCACCCACCTCCCCACTAGCACCAACGCAGCCCGCTCCGCCCCTGCTCGGCTGTAATAACTAAAGCGGACGGCGTGAGCGGACTTAACACCACAAAGCGGCGCCGCTGTGCCACGGACGAAACATAATCCCATCCCCCCCCCCCCTCCCCCCGGGTATACCTCTCACCATGTATTGAGCGTGGCCGCTTCGACGCACGTGCCTATTACAGAGTGTTAAAAACAAAAAAAAATCGGAGATATGACGGGCCTGCTTGAGACAGCGGGCCTCCCTTATCTCTCCAGGACTCCCGTACAGGTGTTACGGGTTGTACCCCTGTACCGGCGGGCCTTGATGGCCACATTTCCTCTTCCTCTTCTTCCCACAGTGTGCAGCGGGGTTGGGCTTCCTCTCAATCCCTCTCCAACTGTGGGTCTTGGTGAAGTCTTGTTCCTGAACTGACACTCCCTGCTGTCCTTGTTGTGTTTTGTTTAGTCTGTTGCTGTGTGTTTTCTGATCTTGTTTGTTAGCTAGTCTGAGTGTGCACAACCTGTTTGTTTGTGTTTCTTTTGTGGTTTCCTCTATGATTTGGTTAAGTCTCTATGTAGTCTCCTTCGTCTGTGTGCTTTGTCGTGTCTGTGAGTTTTCCTTGCCTTGTTCTCTGCCTGTGTTCTTGCCTGGCGTGTCTTGCGTTCCTATCCTGATGTTTAGTGCTTTGTCTCATGCTTTATGTTCTTGGTGGGTTTAGTTTCTAGTCTGGTCTCTGTTTGTACCTTTGCCTTATGTTTATATCACTTCTGTTTGGCATCCATTATGTTTCTGTCTTTGTTTGTACCCTGCAACAATATCATACTCTAGTCTGATACTATGTCTACTGTGTTTATGTTTCTGTTAGGCTTCTTAGCTTTGACGGCATTTCTGGCCTCGATTGGTCAGTCATGCCACCTGCTGGGGACTGCTGCGGGGTAAAAGTGGCATCTGCTTACCATCAAAGGTCTCTGTGATAGATGCTCCTCCCCGATGGCCACTTAGTTACGCCCCCTTTGAGAGCATAGTCCCTGAGGTCCAGTGGGGTCCAGTGAGGTCTCACTACCCGCTCTTATCACGTTACACCCATATCTATGATGGCCGCAAACAGAGCTTATTATCGCATATTCCTAGTGCTGCTCCTGCTATTTCCTCGCTCATATAGGTCCATGGTATATTTTTTCAAACACAGCATACTGTAGGTATGGAATGTATTGCTTTTATATCTACTTCTTTACAGGATAAGACAAGCCTGAAAAAGTGTGTCTCTAAATTAAAAAGAGAAAAAGCACAACACTAGTAAAAAAAGAAAAAAAAAAAAAAGATATAAAAGTTACTGGTCGTTTTTTTAACAAGCTGTGAAAAACGGCCACTCAAAAACTGTGTGTGAAGAAAGTCTGAAACATGTTTACAATTTTCTTTAGGAATCTCTTCAGCTCGTTATACTAAACCATCTGTCACTCAGCATGACCTCTAGGTACTTGATTCTAACCAATTTGGCCACCCACAAATGTGGGCTGCGTTACATTCTTCATTTTTCATTTGTAGCTAATATGTGAAATAGCGAAATAATACCAGGTGTTGTTGAATGGACATATGGCATTAATGCCAACTAAGCAATAATAAAATCCATTAAACCTTCATTAATCTATATATGCTGTAGAAAAAACACAAGCTTAAAGGGAAACTTCAACCGAAAATAAAGTTTCCCATGTGTTCCGTTAAGGAACTCCATGTGTCAGTTGGTCATCTGTTCTGTTTTTTTATTGCGTTCTTTCAAAGCTCACACGCAAGTTCAGAGTCTGTAAATCAGACTTTATGTGAACAAGCTCTCACTACTTGTAAGACTGTTGGTGGATTTACTATGACTCAAACTATACATGGCATCTGGACTTATTGATAGGTATTTTAAACGCAGCATGGGACTCTGCACTCACCTGGGGACACACAAAGTCCTGTCAAAGCTACTGCTGACAATTAGACAGGATCTTGTCATACAGTTATACTAGGTCACATAGACCCAGCGATACAGCGATTGCAGACAGCGTGTGCTGCAGGCAGTGGTCGTGGAACTGACTTCAGGACTACTCTTAATCGCCATACCCTTCTCCCGTTTCCGTCCACAGACCTACTTATGGCTAGGTCATCCGGGAAGTGGCATCCTCGAGCGGGCCAGCGTCACTGACATCTGCACATCCCCCATTGTCTGCAGATTCAAGACAAGTTTTCAGACAGGGGGGGGGGAAACAGGTGAGAGGTGAGTATTATAATTATTTTTATTTTTCTTTAATTGGTGGGCCCTATAAGCAGCTACCTACCTACTGGGGGGCGTTATATACACCTTCCTACCTTCTGGGGGCTCTATATACAGCTACCTACCTACTGGGGGCCCTATATTCACCTACCTAAATACTGGGGGGCCCAATATACACTCCTAAGACTACTGGGGGATGACCGCTTTATTGCTCTACCCAACTGATGTTGTGCCCTATATACAGCTACCTACATAATGGGGGCCCTTCCTAGTGATACAGATAACTATAGGGGAGCCACATATATATTACCTTCTCCTACTTGGGGGGGCTCTATATACGGCTACCTACCGGGGGGCCTATATACAGCTACCTACTGGGGGCCCCTATATACACCTAGCTACTGGGGGGGCCCTATATTTCTCTTCTTAACTACTGTGGGGCTATATACACCTACTCACCTACTGGGTGGCCCTATATACACCTACCTAACTACTGGAGGGTCCTATATACACTTATCTAACTACTTGGGGGTCAATATACACATACCTACTGGAGGGGCCCTATAAAAACCTACCTAACAACTGGAGGGACCCTATATATACCTACTTAACTACTAGGGGGCCCTACATACACCTAACTACTGGGGGGCAGACCCTATATACACCTACCTAACTAGTGGGAACAGTATATACCTACCAACTTGGGGACCAATGTACATACTTGCATATGGGGAGCCCTATATACCTACCTACTGGGGCACTACATCACCACCTACCTACCGGGAGGTCTTATGTACCTACTTACCTATTAGGGCCCTATATACCTACCTATTGGGGTGATATATACCTACCTACTGGAGGGGGTCCTATATGTCTACAATATTGGTAGGAGGGCAATTTTTCCCTTTCCCAAAGGAAGGGGGCCCTATGTGTATCTACCACTGGGGGGGGCCCTTTTTTCCCCTCTTTTGGGGTGCCTTATTTTCCTTTACCCTACGGGAGGGCCAAAAATTCCTCCTATTTTACTGGGGGGAACCCTATTTACCTGATTATTAGGGTAGCCTTTTATTCTTCCCCTTTTGGGGGGCCCCTACAAAACCTACTTACAGGGGGGTGTTTTTAAAACCTTTCCCAAATGAGGGGGCCCGATATTTTTTCCTACATTTCCTTTTTTGGGAGTTTTAGCCCCTAAAAAATTAGTAAAATTTTGGGGGGAAATGGACTTTCTTATTAAGTGGGCCCAAAGCCCCCCTTTTCAGTTGGTTTCCCTTCAACAACTATTGGGGGAACTTTATAGCTATTTTGGGGGGGGACCCCTATTTTCCTACTTATAAAGGGGGAACCCCTTAAATGAGGGGGGGACTTTAATTACTTAATAGGAAGAATCTGCCCACTTATCTGATTTTCCTTTTTTTTTGGGTTTTTTTCTATCTAAAAGGGAGAACTACCTATCTTTCTGCCTATGTTGGGGTCAGGCCTGCCTACTATGGGGGGGGGGGGGTTTTCCCTACCCAATGGTGGCCAAATGGGGCCCCTTTTGTTGGGGGGGGAAAATTTCGGTCTTTGTAGTCTAACTTGTTTGTGTGGTAAATTCTGCTGGGGTTATTTGGGGCCCGGGTTTGAAGTGGGTTAGGGGGTTTTCTGGACCGGGAAATAAAAAAAGAGAGTAGGGACTTTTCAAAAAAAGCCGTCACCTGTATGCCCTTTAAATTTTGTAACTGAATGGTCACATTTACTGTACAGAGCATGTGTAAAAATGCTATTACCATATATTGTTCTGTATGGGGGAAAAATAGGGGCCCTAAAGTGGGGGTTTTTGTATTTTTTAAAAACAGGGGGGGTGGGATTATTCAAACTGTTTCTGGTGGTGATATGTGGTCATGATATGGGGTTTTTTATTTGGTGCTTTTTTTTTTTTTTTATTGATAATTTTGGGTTTTTAGTATATTTTTGGTCATTTAACAGTTATATTAGTGATATGTGGGGTTTTATTTGGCCCTTGTTTATTTTTTTATTGTAGTTTTGAGCGATTTTACCCGGCCCAAATTTAAAAATCGGCCCAGGGTTTTTTCTTGTTGTGGATTTTTTGATCAGCGAAAATTTTAGGTAAAAAATTTTCCCAAAAATTATTTTAATATCGGGGCCATTTTCGGGCTTCCCGGGTCATTTTGGGGGCCCAGCAAATCGGGTCTTGGGAAAAAAGGGGAGCAGGGTGAGCTGGGGGTGCAGGTTTGAACTGGGGTTGTGTTTGGTTGCGTTTTGGCTGGAAAAAAATCACAGGGACCTCTTTTTTACAAAAGGAACCCCCCTTTCCTGTTTCCCTCGTGTGTGTCGGGCATTTTATTATTTGGGGGAGGTGGGGGTGGCCCAGTCTCGTGAAAAACAGCCCAGCGAATTTTATTCTTTTGTTCAAAGGGAAAAGGGGCGTATCCCTTTTTGCTGTAAACCCTTTAGAAACTTTTTAAAATTTGGGAAAATTTGCAGATTTTTAGGGGGTTTTAGGCTGAAAATTTTTAAAAGGAGCATTTGGCCCGTAAATTCACAGGGGGGCAGGGGGGGGGGGGAGGGCGAAACAAAAACGGACAGACGGGGCTTTTTAAAGGTTACTGGTTTATTGTGCCCCCGGGATTATTTATAGAAAAATGAAATTGCAATAGCTTTTTAAATTAAAAAGGGTTTTCTGTTGAGTTTTATTTGGTTGTTGGGCAGCCTAAACTTACATTAGGAAAAAAAGATCTTTTTAGAAAACTGCAGGTCTTTTGTTAGGTGAAAAAACTCCACTTTTTTTATTATTTAAAATTATTCGGGATAGCTTTTTTTTTTCACTTTTGGTCACCAAGCTTTTTTTGATAGAGGTACCTTGCACAAAAATTTGAACCCAGAAATTTTTGTAGTCACAAAGGTTGTATTGTTTGGTCCCCAAAAAAAACCTTTTTTTTTCCATATAAAATTTCAGGTTACGTTTTTTTTTTTATTTTGGGCGCGGGCCCGCTTTGTTTTAGGCCACCTTCCCTTTAAAATTTTTGAATCCGGGCAATTTTTTCATCCCCGGCAGGTGTTTTTTTTGGTGCAAAAAAATAGTTTTTACCCTTATAAATTTCGATAGGGGTTTTTCACTTTTGGTTTCAGTCAGCTTTGTTGATAGGGGGATCCCTTGCATTTTAAATTTCAATCCAGAAATTTTTGGTGGGTCCCCAAAAGGGTGTATTTTTGGGTCCCCAAAAAAACCTTTTATTACCCTTTATACTTTTAAGAAAAGTTTTTTTTTTTCCTTTGGCTCAGGCCCCCGGCTTTGTTGATAGAGCCACCTTGCTTTTTAAATTTAAATTTACAGCAATTTTGTGTCCCCAAACCAGGTTTTTGGTTTAGGTCCCAAAAATCCCCGTTTTTTTTCCGTATCTTTTCAGATAGGTTTTTTTTTTTTTTCATTTTTGGTCATTCAAGCTTTTTTGGATAGAGGTCCCGGGATTTTAAAATTTTAAAATTTCCAGCAATTTTGTTTTAAATTTTAGGGATTTGGGTTTAAAGCTGTGATTTCCCGTTTTTTTAATAAAAAATTTCCAAAAAACTTTTCCCATACATTCTCAAATTTTTTTTTTCTTTTAAACTTGGAGCAAAATTTCAGGTGGAAAGGGAAAGCAAAGAGGGGGGTGGGGACGGGAAGGGTAGGGGTCGAAAGAAGGTGTTTTTTAGTGCTGGCAACAAACAGGGCTTGCCAGCGGATCGTCGGTTTGCAGGACCGTCGGCCCTGTCATCGGGGGTTTGGGGCCCCTGTGTTCTCGTAAGGGAACAGCGTCCCCAATCTTTTCTTCATTGGTTAAGAAAAACCTGCACCAGCTTTTCTTACCCTCTCGTCCTCCCGGGCCCGGGCCCAAAAAAATTTGTCGTCATCAGTTTCTTTCTTTAATCGTCCACATGAAGCGAACGAAACCCAAATGTCAACTGTTTTTCCACCCTGTGGATAATCCTTTTCTGAAGACCTCTTTGATGAAAAAATTGCGGGGGGGTCAAAAGGAAATGTTTAAAAGTTCAAGAGGCCAAAGAGATGTTTTTGGGCGGCATGACCCCCTTTTAAATGTTGCCATCAGGGGGGGTAAGGAAGGGTAAAATTCGGAAAAAAATCCCAGGCGATCGGAAATTGCCTTGCAGTGCCCCTTGTTGTAGCCCCCCCGCTTTGGATGCGGGAAAGTCGGACGCCCAAAGTCACCGTGTTGATAAAGATATGATGAAAATTGTGACGCCCAGGGGTTCCATCGGGGGTCTTTTCAGCGGGAATTTTTGTTGCGGGCGTTTCACCCTGGACGAGGAGGAAGACGAGGGGGGGTAGTGAAAAATTTTGGGGCCCCGCCTAAAAAAAGGGGGGGCCTTTTCCTCCCCCTTTTCCCCCCCCCCCCCCAATTTACGACTTGCACCCCCGGTACAGGGGCCCCAGTCTAGCAGCCAGTTTCGTCTTCCAGGGGGGGGGAGCAAAAGAAACACTTTAAACCCAAAACCAAATTCCCAAAGCCAAAAGCTGAATGTTGGAAATTCCCAAGGCTTTTGGCCTTTGGAAATTTTTCCTTTTTTCCGTCTGGGGCACGATGGGTTCCCCCACGTCATGGCCCTTGCCTCCCCCCAATCCCAGATGCGGGGCAGGCATTTCGTTGCCAAAAAAAAGCCGCCCCTTTGCCCGGGCCCAAAGCCCGTGTCATCAAAAATTTTTAAAGCGGTTGTCGGCATTCTGTGTCCGGAAAAAAAAGCCCTTTCCCCCCACCGACACATGGACATAACCCGGGCCCCAAGGCCGCTATTTCCTGTGACGCTCAACTGGGGGGTTGGCTGGGGTGGATTTTCTCTGGGGGTGACGGTGGTTCTCGGGGCTGGGCGCACGTCTTAAAAAAAGCAGGGATGGTGCAGGGCTTTTTCCCCCCCCAAGGTCTTTCTGGGGGCCCTTTCACGGGCCCAGAAAAAAACCGGGCCCTTTTGTTAAAATTTAAATCTGTCTTGGGGACCGTCCCCCGGGGTCAGGAGTTTGGGGAAACGGTTTCCCTGGGAAGAGCCCGGGGCCTGGCGGGGGTGACATAAACCCCTTTTTTTGCCGGGAAAAGGTGGTGTGGGGGATAACGGGGGGAAATTTTCTGCTGGCCCCCTTAAAATCGGTGGGGCTGGAGCAATCCTTGCCTGGAACTTGTCATGCCCTGTCGCCCAAAAAATTTTTCTAAAGCGCTAACCGGGTCGGGACTCCCTGTTGAAGAAAGATCAAAGGGTCTGAGTTCGCCCCTTACCCCCGTTCCCCCCTTTCCCTTCGTCCCCTGGCTGCTTTTTGCAGCTCGACCCGGGCCTCCCGTAAAAACCGTCTCATTGTTGACGGGGAAAACACGCTAAATTTTACCCTCCACTTGCCCCAAAGCGATTGGGGGGTGAAACGCAATCCCAATTAAAGCCTGTACAAAGTGACCCCTGGCCGGACAAGCAGGGGGGTTGCGGACTCGGGGTGTTGACCCACCGAGGGGGGAGGCGGTGAAAGGCCCCTGCACCACCCTTTTCCCAGTTTTGAAGAACCCCCAAAAAATTGGTCGGGTTGCGGACGATGCCCTTTTAAGCTTGGCTTTTTTGGTGATCTTAGTTTTTGGAAACGATCTTTGGGAAACACTCTAAAATTTTTCGGCCCCGCCAGGGAGGAGGGGGGAAAGGGACACAGATACGGACACGGGCCTTTTCCTCCGTCAAAACCACAAGGCCCGACAGTTTCTCAATTTTATGGGTCTTCATTAGGCGTGGTTGGGGGTCCAGGGTAGTGCAAGGCGGCGCCTCAGCTTCAGGGTGCATAAATCTAAGGAAAGGGAGGACTGGGGTTGAAGCTGGGGCCGGGAAAGGAAAAGGGGAAAGGAGGAGGAGGAGGTATTTAGACCCCGCCCGGTTACCGAGTCCCCCTTGCCTTGGAAAGAGGTTGGGCAAATTTGAGGCGGGGGGGAAAGGAAGGGGAAAAGATGAGTTTGTTTTAGGGGCCCCGACCCGGGAGGTTTGGGGAATAAGGCTCCATCTCTCACATGGGGTGCTTGGTTGCTCCATTTCCTCCTTAATATCCTCGCTTTAAGGCCCCCAAAATAAATTTAAAACATTATTGGGGGGCCCACCCCCCTGGATCCCCGGTCCCAAAAAAAAAACTCGCATTTCCCTTCCCCCACCCCCAAAATGGGTTAAAATGCAGGAAATGGGCCTTGTGTTTTTGATATTTTGGGGGACATTTTTGCGTCTTCTTAAAATTTCTTAAAATGTCAGGGTTTGGAAAAACCCGCCGCGGACGTGACACCCAGTAGGGTCCCAAAAGTAGGCCTTTAGCAAAAGCAGCAGCGGAAAAGGTGGCAGAAGCCTAATGGGTGCCCCTCTGGCAATTTTTTATTTACCACCTAAACCCAAGGGCATGCAATGCGGGCACACATACAACACAAAAGGAGACCGTTTTTAAGATAAATGGGGGCCGCCATCTGCTTTCTCAACACCGTTTGTTTTTGTTTGTTTTTTCCGGGACCCAAAGACTTTGGGTACCCAAAAAAAGGGATAAAGGGGCCCCGAGCTCGCTCCCCAAAGGGCCTTAAGGGGTTTTTGCCCTGCCCAGAAACCCAGGGGTCCATTTCTGAGGGAACTTTCGCACCCAAGGGGGTTGGGAGTTTTACAGACAAACGCTTCCCGGCTTTCCACGTTTAATGTGGAGCTTTTGGGACTTTCATCAAGTTGAATGGGGCATGGATCTCTGATGTTGTTGTGGCCCCCAATTCCCGGGGGTTTACCGATTTGGTTGCCGGTTACTTCTTATTCCTCTTAAAAAACAGAAAAATGGTCCTCTTAAAAAATTTTTTTTAAAAAAGGGATCATTTTTACGGAAAATTTTTTTCTCAGTTCCCAAAAAGTTCTTTTTGCTGGTTTTGGGGGTGTGGGCTTTTAAAAGAAAAGAAAGGTTTCATGACCCCCGGGTTTCCTTGTAACCTTTATCTTTGGAAATTTTTTGCGCTTTGTCAATGGTTTTGGGGTCATGGTTGCTGTGAGTACAGTTTTAAAATTTGGCCCCTTTGGAACAGAAATGTGTCTTATAAGTGGCTTTTCTCCTTAAAATTTTTTAATTAGTGGCTGAAGAAGTCATAGAAATTTTTTTTTTTGGGGTCTTGTTGCTGGGGAGAGTCTCTTAATCGTGGGCCCCTTTGGAACAAAATATGTGGTTTTTTAAGGGGCATTTCTCCCTCAAAATTTTTTAAACAGTGGCTGGAAAAAAAATTTTTTTTTAAATTTTTTGGGGGGTCATGTTGTTTTTTGAAATGCACAATACTAAAGGTCCTTATTATAAAAAAAAATGTTTTTTCTAACAGCTTTTGTTTTAACCAAATTTGGTCAAAAGTGGTTTAAAGGGTCATTTTTTTAAATTTTTTTGGGGGTTTTTTTGGGCTGTGAAATGGTTTAGAAAAAGGGTTTCCTATTTTTTAAAAATGGGGTTTCTAACAGATTTTTTTGTTCTTAAACAATTTTTAAAGAGTGGCTCAAGGGTGATGGTGCTGTCAGAAAAAAAGGAATAGGTGGGACATTTTAAAATGGACAAATTTTTGAAAATGCTTTTTTTGCAAGATCTTTAACATACTAGCAATCCCTGTATTGAGACAACCCTTTTAAAATTAATTTTTAAAAAAAAAAGAGAAAAAAAAGACATGGTGGGTTCCCACCCTTATTTTAAAAATGTGTTTTCGTAAAATTAAACTACTAAAAACTTTGCATTTTACAAATTAGCGGGGTAAAAAAATTCCTCGGAATTGTACGGGAGGTACAGGAAGACTTGACCCGATGTAGGTTTTTAAAAGGGCTTTGGGTATGGAAAACATTGGGGCAGAGAACAAAGAACAGAGACAAAATTTTCCCCCGCCATTGAGTTAAAAATGAGAAAAAGAATGCCAAAAAAAGGGCACCTGGGTGGGGGCAGGAGGGTTTCCCACCAGTATTTCCAAGTGGGAATTTAAATTTGGGCCGCAATCATTTGGAGGGGCAAAAACGCTACCAGGGCTTGCTGTGTAAAGAGGAAGGCTGGAGGTCTTAACCCTCAACCCCTTTTTGTTCCGCCTTGCTTCAGCAGCTGTTTCGTTGTGCGTCTTAAGGGCATTTTTACATTTTTAATTGATGTTTAAAAACCCAAAACCCGGGGGGCTCACCGCACCCACGGGAAATCCCGGGCCCCGGCAGCCCGAAAAATGCGTGTTTTAAAAGATGGGGTGACTGCAGCCTGGCTTTCCCGTTAGGGGCAATAGGGGGGAAACTTTAAATTTTTCCCAAAAAATTTAGATTTTTAAAAAGGTGAAATTTTTGTGAGGTTTTTAAAATAAATGTCAAAAAGGGCTTCAGGGCCCGGACACAAATTGACAATTTGAGGCTTAAAATTTTTGGGGGTGGTTTTACTATGGGGGGGTCGCCCTCATTTGATCTCCCGGGGAGTTTTTGTCCCTAATCAATGAAGAAGGGTTTTGGAGGAAAAAAAAGAAACCATTTAATTTTATTGGGCTGAATCCCTTCAGAAGCCCGGAGGGCAAAAAAAGTTTTTTCAACTAAGAAGTGTTTTGGGGTTGGGTTTGGACTTTTTGGATTATTTTTGGGGTAATTTAAAGAATTAAAAACATCTACACGTGTAAAAAAAATTTTTAAATAAAGGGAGGGGGGTGGTTGTTTTGTTGTAGTTATCCACTTGGAAAAAAAAAAAGCAAAAAAGCTTTAAAAATGTTTAAAAAATAAAATTTTAAAAACTTATAAAAAATAAATTCTTTTAAACAAAAATCAGTTACCAAAAAATATAAATAAATTTACAGTCACTTTTAAAAAATCCATGTGCCACTTTGTTTATTTTGGATTCAAAAAGGTTTAAGGGTCCGGGGTTTTGGGGACGGACAGGTTACCCAAAGGGCCAGGGGAAACTTAAATGGTGGTTGAAAAAAATCCTTTTTTCCCGGCCCCTTTTTAAAACTGGGGGTCAGGGGAGGTTTTGGGGCTCTTTTCCCGTGGCCCCAAGGGGAAGGGATAGTCAATGGGCCCGTTTTAAAAAAAAAAATGGTGGGTTGAAAAACTCCTTTTTCAGCCCCTTTTTTAAACTGTGGGGGCGGGAAAAGGGGGTTTTTTTTGGTTTATTTCTGCGGTAAAAGGGGCAGATTTTAGTTAAACCCCCTTTTAAAGCCTTTTGACGTATCCCCTACGTCCAGGTCGTTTTGGGGGGTTTACGCACCTGGCCCTATGGGGTACGTCCGAGGATTTGCGGAACCTAAAGCTGTGTTCCCCGCGATCGGCGCGGGGTGTCTGGGTAAATTTTCAGCTGAGATCCCGCAGCGTCCCGGGCCCCCACCCCGGGAACGCTCCCGGGGGGGGGCGGTTTTTAAACCCCCTTTAAATTTTCGCCAGATCGGGGCGCAATAACCAAAAGAGTCGCAGGAGGGAGATCCGCTCCTAAGGGGGGGGGGTCTTTTTGGGGCTTCAAAGGGGGGGGGGGGGGGGGCCAAGGGGGGCGCACCGGATTGGGCGATCAGTGCAGCTCCTGCCCCCCTGAAATGACAGGGCCCGGGGAAGGGAGAGTATGCCCCTTTCCGGGGTGTCGGGGACATCCGAGGCCCGGGCCCGGGGTCTGTGGGCCGGCCCCGGGATCGTGAAGCCCGTTGTCATAGGAACCGTCTTTGCAACAAGTATTTCACGGGTTTTCCCATTGAATGAGGGGATCTTTAAAGGGTTTTTAAATTTAAAACCCCCATGGGGAAAAGTAAATAAAAAAAAGTGAAAAAGGGAAAAAAAAAAAAAAAAAAAATTGAAAAACAAATTAAAAAAACCCAAACACGGAAAAAAAAAAAATAAAAATTCGTTACACCGCCCTTTTCCCCTTTACAAACGCCCAAAACCCCAAAAAAGTAAAAAATAAATTAAAGTCCCTTAAAATTTTTGGGATCGCCGCAAATGCGTTAAAGACCTGCCCTTTTTAAATCTGTCATGTTAATTAACCCGTTCGGTGAAGTCCCCTTTTAAAAAAAAAAAAAATCACAGAAATTTAAAATTTAAAGGGTTTATCCCGCAGTACATTAAAAATTTGGGAAAAAAAAAGCGATCAAAAAACCCCCTTAAAAATCCAAAATGTTTCCCAATTAAAAGCCCGTTCATCCGCCCAAAAAAAAAGGGCCTTTTTTAAGCCCCTGTATAGGAAAAAAAAAAAAAAATGTTAGCTTCAGAAGTTGCGATGCATAAAAATTTTTTACCTACTAAAAACACTTGTCTTTTTTTTTTTTTAAAAGGGGTTTTTCCCTTAAAAAAAACTATATAAATTGGGTTTTCGCCATAATCGTAGCGAACCCCTAAGAGTTTAAAGTAACTTATACGGATTAATGCACGGTGGCCCTGTTTTTAAAAAAAAAATTTAAAAAACACTTTTAGGATTGCCGTATTTTCTTTAAAACCCCCGGGGCCCCCAAAAAAGGATTTTTAAAAACGATCAAAAAGCCTTGGGCCCCCAAAAAAAATACTAATAAAAAACGTTAAATCATCTCGCAAAAAACAAGTCCCCCAAAAGCTCCCAAACAAAAGAAAAATTTAAAAAATTACGGGGGTCATTTAGACTATGGCGATCAAAAAAAAGTTAAATTTTTCCCGGTTGAATAAAAGTGTTTTTTTTGCTTTAAAAGCAGTAACAAAATTAAAAAAAAATAAAAATAAATTGGGTATCGGTGAAAACGTTTTTGGCCCCTTTCTGGTGAAAACTTCCTGGGCTTTTTTACCGGAATGTGACCCCTATAAAAAAAAAAAAATAAAAAACACTACCAAGGGGTTTTGTATTTTTTTTCAAAACATCTCAAAAAAAAACATAATAAAATTTCACCCCCCTAATGGTACCAATTTAAAAAAATTTAAATCATCCCGCAAAAAACAAGCCCATACCAGCTCTGCAAAAAGCAAAATAAAAAAATTTTGGCTGTCTGATAGGGGCAACATAAAAAAAAAATTTTTTATAGGGCTTTATTTTTACTGTGGAAAAAATAATTTAAAAAAGAAAAAAATATATAAAAATTTATCATTGTTAAATTTTACCGCCCCCATAGTAAAAATTTTCCATTTTTTTACCCCTGCACGGCGAATTTCTTTTAAAATTTAAAATCAAAAAACAAGACAAAACTGCTTTTTCCCCCCCCATTTTCAATTTCCCAATGCTAAAAAAAAAAAAATATGGAAAAACCGGTGCATCCCAAAAAGCCCAGTAACCCCTAGTTTAGTTTCCCGATGGGTGTTGAATCCAAAAAAGGAAAGGGTTTTGTCTGTTTTTTATTTGGGGGGGTTTGGGAAATGGAATTTGGCCCCCCCAAAAACTGCGTTCCAAAAGCCAAAAAGCGCTCCCCCCCTTATTTCGCCCTGCCCCGGGGCCCAAACGCAAATTTTTCCCCACATGTTGGGGGATTTTCCGAAACCCTTTGGGAAAAAATTGCTTTAAAAAAAAGTTTTGGGTTCCCTTTTTTTTGGTTTTTTGTTTATATAAAAAATTTTTAAACCCAAAAAATTTCAGGTTTTTTGAAAAAAAATTTTTTTTTTTAATTTTTTACCCGCCTTATGCTAAAAAAAATTTGTGAATAACCCGTGGGGTTTATAATTTAAAAGCCCCTGGTTTTTATTTATTAAGGGATGTAGTTTCCAATATGCGGGCATTTAGGGGTGTTTTTTTAATTTTTTGCCCTTGGGTGTCCCCCAAAACCCGTAATGGAGCCCAATATAAAAATTTTTTGGAAAAAAGGACCCAGAGTTAGGGGGAGGGTGCTCCTCCCATTCTGGGGCTTTTTGGGGGAGGGCCCAAAAAAAAAACACTAGGGCCACATATGGGATTTCTTAAAAAAAAAGGGCCAAAACCTGGGGGAAATTGATATTAAGTTGCCTTTTTCCCGGGGCACATTTACCCAAATTTAGGAATAATTTGGGTTTAAATTGAAAATCTGCAAAAAAAGTGAAAAAATTTTGAAATTTCACCTCCACTTCGCTTTAATTTATGTGGGTTTTCTGAAGAGTTATCAAAATTTCCTTTAAAAAAATGTTGGGAAAATTTCGTTTTGGGGGGGCTAGATTCTCTGATGGCTTCACTTATTGGGGGGGATGAAACATGCGGCCCCCTTTAAAGCCTTTTCAAAAACTGGGGGGGTCCTAAAAAAAAAGGTTTTTTGCAAATTTTCTTGAAAATGTGGAAATTGCTACTAAATTTCTAAGCCCTCTAAAGTGTTTAAAAAAAAAAAAAAAAGACATTTTAAAAAAAGATGCCAAACCCATAGTGGAATTTTGGTAGATGTAGTTTTAAACTTTTTTTGTGGTGAATAATTTTTGTCTTGCAAAGCAGAAATTTTGCAAAATTTCAAAATCGGGAAATTTTTTTAAAAATTTTTATGAAATTTTGATTTTTTTTTACAAACAAACAAGGATTTTTGGAAAAAAAAATTTCTTACTAAAATTAAAGCACTATGTTTTCACGGAGGGAAAAAATCTCTGAATCCCCATGAATATGTAAAAGTTTTCAAAAAGTTTTTTTCTCAATAAATTGGGCACTTTTGTTTTTAAAAATAGGGCTGTGTCAGGAAGGGCCAAAAAAAAGGCTGGGGGGCCTTATGGGGTTTTAATTTTCCCGTTAAAATAAAAAGGTTTGGGTTTTAAGACTCTTTTCCCCCGGGACTTTTTTAAAATTTTGGGGGGCAAAACAGGTTTTAATGGTCATAATGCGGGGCCAGGAAACAGTTTTTAGTCAAAGTCCGTTTTAAAATAAAATGGTGGGGTTTTAAAAACTCCCCTTTTTTCCCGGGACTTTTTTTAAAACTGGGGGTTTAGGGGTGGTTTGGGGCTCATGCTGGGGCCCAAAGGAAAGGTTAGTCCCCAATTTTTCCATGAAAATTTAAAATGGTGGTTGGAAAAATTCCTTTTTTCGGGAAATTTTTAAAACGTGGGTAAGTCAGGTTTAAAAGGGGCATTTTGGGGTACAGGGAAAAGATATAGTCAATTTTCCAGTTTAAAAATAAAAAAGGTTGGTTTTTAAAAGGGGTTTCCCTTTTTTTGGCCCCTTTTTAAAACTTTGGGGGGTTTATGTAGGGTTTGGGGGCTCATGCTGTGGCCCCGGACAGGTTTGGGAAATTTCCAGTTCAAGTAAAAAGATGGTTCAAATCATACTGCCTTCTGGCACTTTTAATTTTTGGGTGATTTCAGGGTTTTTGGGTCATGCTGTGGTTAAGGGCGGGGGGTAGTGAATGGTCCCCCTTTTTCTTTTTCTGTGGGTTTTATAAAAAAAGTGTGTTGCCCAAGGGTGTAGCACGTTTCCATTTGCTGTTGTGGTTGTTAATTTTCCCGCTTCTCCAGCCCCCTTTGGGTGTAAGAATTTAGGGGTTGTTCCCCTTCCCTTTGACTTTTTTTGGTAAACGGCGTTTAAAACATTATCGACTATCGGATATCGGGCTTGTTAAATTTCCCTTTTTGGGCTATCGGGGCCCGATGCGGAAAAGTCAAAGTTTTCGCTCATCATAGTTTTTAGTTAAAATTTTTTTTCTTGCTATAATGGTTTTGAATTCCGTAAAAATTTTGGTGGTTAAAAGTCATATAAAGTGGTGACAAGCGGGTGATTTGTGTGGCCCTTGTTTATTTTCTGCCCACATTTAATTTCAGTTTTTTGTCGAAATTAAAATTTTTCTTGTTAAAATCCACTAAAAAGGAACCAAAAAAAAAAAAGGGACAATTGTATTTTTTTTCCGGTTTTTCCCCACTTTTTTTGGGGGAAGTGGGTGTTGGAAATTCACCCTTTTGTTTTATTTAAATTTTTTTTCTATTGCCCCAATTTTAAAATTTTTTTTTTTTATTAGAAAAATCCCCTTTGATAGAAATAATTTTTGCAGTGCGCCCAAAACCCCCCAGACATCCTTTTAGGGCAAGTTGGAAAAAATGTCTTTTAAAAGGGATAAATCCCCAGCGGTTTTTGGGGGTTAAGGGGGCCCAAAACCCAAAAATTTTTAACCTGGGCCCATGAGTCTTTAGCTATGCCCCTGACTAAGGAAGATGAGAATTCAGCCTCCCAGACTATATACTTATACTATTCTTGCTTATTTAGGAAAGTCTAGTGGGAGGAAGGGATAATTACACTGTAAGATGATACTAGCTAAATCTACCTATATGACACTGTGCTCAGGCAAAATGGGGGTAGAGGGGGCCTCCTTTTGCTTTTTTAAGGGGGAAAATGGAAAATGAAAACCCTCTCCAAACCCCTTTCAGGTTTATTTTTTTCTCTTTATTTCCCGGGGTTTTTTTTTCTTTTTATTTGCTGGGGCTTACATTCATGGCATCTTTAAAAGAATGAGGATGGGGGCTGTATTCTGTTTTCCTTTTTCCGATCAAACCCCCCTCTGAAAAGAGGTCCCAAAGGGTTTTGGGCAGTTGCTATGGCAGTCGGAGGACTCCCTTTAAGGCTTTCTTGGGGTCCCTGTTACTTTTCCCTTTAATTTTTGCAATTTGGAAGAAACTTATTTTTTTGAACTTTTCCTCCTGCAAAAAGTTTTATAAAGTTTCCCCTTGGGTACAAAAGGGAAAAAAAATTTTTAAAGTTTTAACACTCCTTTTTCTTTCTCAAAGGAGGTTTTGCTGCTGCTTTCCCTTTCTGAAACTGCTTTTTAATTTAAAGGTTTTAAAAGTAAGGGAGCCCCAAGCGATTTTTCCTTTTGGAGGGAAACAGTGTTTCTTTTTTGTCTTTTAAAATGTTTTTCATTTTTTCTTTAAATGGGGGGACTTATAAAAATTGGGGGGGAGAAGTCTTTGTTAACCTCAGCAAATACCTGTGTTTATTTATCATTGCAATACTTTTAAAATCTGTAGCAGTATAATGTTGTACCGTGTTAGCCATAGAAAGTAGTGGAAGAGTGAAGAAATCAGGCGATACCTTTTTTAGGCTAACTGAGTATATTTGATGGTGATCTTTCGAGAAACTACTCCCTTCTTCAGTCAAATTTATACAAAAAGAAAATCACAACTTTTTATCACAAAAACAGGGGCCTTCAAAGGGTCCTAGAATTCTTAAAAATAAAAAATTGCAATATAACAAAATCATTTAAAAACAGGTCAAGACATCAACTATCTAAATTTGTGGCTTTGACGGAGGGGTCATAAATCTGCTTTTTCTCACACCATCAGGTCTTTTTTTCCCATCACATTTCACACTTTTTTTACATAAAGTGGCAAAAATTTCCCATTTTTCAGAGTCTGAAATTTTTTCATTAATTTAAATTCCCATTTTTCTCTCCCCGGGTTTTAATTCCCCCATATTTTAATGGAATTTTAAAACGCGGGGGAGAGAAAGGGAGTGGGAATTTAAATTAAACAAAAAATTACAGACTCTGCAAAAGGGGCTAAATTTTAATCCCATTTTTATGTCAAACTATGTGTAACTTTGGCCAAAAATTGCACCTGAGGGCTGCGAGATAAGACCAAGATTTATGCCCCCCTCCGCCGCCTCACAATTTTTCCAGAAGTTGAGTTTTTCCCTGTTGTAAATGACTTCCTGTTATATTGCAATTTTTAAAATTTTAAGAATTTGGGCCCCCTTTTAAAGGCCCATGTCTTTTTGTAAAAAAAAGTCTGTGAATTTTAAATTTCTTTATAACACTTTCTGAAGAAGGGAGCTATTCCTCAAAAGCTCACCATAAAAATTTACCATTTACCTAAAAAAATTATCGCCTGATTCTTCACTCTTCCAAAATCTGTAGCAGAATTAAATTTATCCATTGCACTATACATATTGGGCAATTTATGTCGGGTTTTTCCCTTTTTTTGGTAACCTCGCCTCCGGCCCGAACCCCCTGTCGACGCAGTGTGCAGTGTTAAGCGCAGTCTTCGCCACTTTTCAGCTGCGCCCCGCATGAAGGGGCGGGCAATGGTGCGGAGTGGGCATGTGTGGGCGTTCCTGGGGGGGGACGCGGGACGCCGAAAAAATCTGAGGCATGTACGATCGCGAGTGGCAAAATGTGGGGCATTGCGCGCTCGGCAGCTCCCATGTTGACCCAGTTTTTTTTGGTCTAAATCTCCAGGGGGCGAATGAAGCAAGAAGGAACATCGAGGAAACATAGATCCCAAGAAAATCTCGCACCAGCTTTATGCGGGTTTTTAGAAATTTTTCCCAAAAAAAAAATTGCTTTTTTAAAGGGGGAAAACATTTCAAAAAAGAGCTCAAAACCCCAAAAATAAAAAAAAAATAAAAAAAAAAACTTTCCAAAAATCTTTAAAGGCCAATATCAAAATTAATATTGGAAATTGCCGGGAAAAACAGAATTCAAAATTTTGAAAGCTATTCCATTGGTCCCCAGAAACCGGGCCCAACAAATAGGAGCGACAGTGAACCTTAAAACCTATGGAAACTATTGACCCAAACAGAACAAAGGGGGGACAGTTCAAAAAAAAAAAAGTAAAAATGCAAAAAGAGCTGATTGGGTTTTGGCTAGCGGGGGCTTGGTATCTCGGGAATCAGAAAGGGGCAAAGGGACCCCCTTTTACCTATGGGGAAATTTTAAACCAATCACAATCAAAGGCGGGACAGTTCAAAATACAGTAAAAAGGCAGAAAAGAGCTGAATGGTTGAGCTAGCGCAGGCTTGGCTATCCCAGCCAATCAGAGCGCGAGCTACTTCTCCCATTGTAGTCTATGGAGAAATCGGCGCAATGAAATCTCGGCTCTCAGCGCCGTGCGGCATGGAGTATGAATAAAAAAAATCATTTTTATTAGTTGTAAAATATTCTCTGAAAAAGAGCTCAAACCTTCTATAAACAGACATCAATCAAATCCCTAACAACGCGTTTGTCGCCGAGACCGGCGCTACATAAGGAATTGGGATATATAGAATTGCCGGGAAATACAGTAATTCAAATTCTGTAAGCGATTCTCATTGGTCGGCAGAAGCCAGCCAATCAGAATAGGAGCGACAAAGACCCATTATATCCTATGGAGAAGTTTTGAACCAATCAAAGGCGGGACAGTTCAAAATACAGTAAAAATGCTGAAAAGAGCTGATTGGTTGATCTAGCGGGGCCTTGGCTATCCCAGCCAATCAGAGCGCGAGCTACTTCTCCCATTGTAGTCTATGGAGAGATCGGTGCAATGAAATCTCGGCTCTCAGCGCTGTGCGGCATGGAGTATGAATAAAAAAATCATTTTTATTAGTTGTAAAATATTCTCTGAAAAAGAGCTCAAACCTTCTATAAACATAAATCAATTAAATCCCGAACAACCCGTTTGTCGCCGAGACCGGCACTACATAAGGAATTGCAATATAGAGAATTGCCAGGAAATACAGTAATTCAAATTGTTTAAGCTCTTCTGATTGGTCGGCAGAAGCCAGCCAATCAGAATAGGAGCAAAAAAAGACCCATTATATCCTATAGAGAAGTTTTGACCAATCAAAATCAAAGGCGGGACAGTTCAAAATACAGTAAAAATGCAGAATAGAGCTGATTGGTTGAGCTAGCGGGGGCTTGTCCAGCTTAGCCAATCAGAGCGCGAGCTACTTTCTCATAGAGTTCTATGGGGAAAAGAAATTCCGAGCGAGCTCTGTGATTGGGTAACTTAAAAGAGGCGCGGTTATTTGGACCAATGGGAGAGCAAGCGACGCTCTTATGGGTTTTCTAATGAAATTGGGAATACAACAGTACATGGCCGAAATCAAATGATAAGAGTACAAGAGTTGTACCGATGTGTATATAAAATGAACAATAATATTGGGGTAAAGAGAAAAAAAAATTAATTCAATAAAATCATGTTTATTTCTTTATTTTTGTTACACCCATACTATACATCAGCGGCTACCGAAAATAAAGAAATAAACATGATTTTATTGAATTATTATTTTTTTTTCATTCCCCCAATATATTACTTTTATGATTTCTCGAATCGGAACACATCTTCGGTGCAGTCCCTTCTGCGCCTTAGTCCCGCACTGCGCCCCATACACTGGCGAGGCGCGGTGGACTTTTCCCCGCCCATTGTGTCTAGCTTACATTTATAGTATTAAAGAGTAGTTTTGTGTCTTGTAGTTCCATAACTGCAAGCATACATCCATACTGAGTTTTGCTGAATCAATCAGGTGACTAGTCAGGTGAATAGTTAGGGAAGTGGTTACCTAACCAGCAGAGCTTAAATTGCAGCTTGTGGAGCCAGTATGCCTTTGCCTTCTCAAAGGAGAGTGTAACGGCTGGGTAGTGGATCCTCTGGACCACCGCAAGCGATGATAGTTAAGCCACGCCAGGGAATGGAATCTAAGTAGCCCCCGGTTTTCACCAGAGCCCGCCGCAAAGCGGGATGGACTTGCTGCGGCGTGAGGCTACCAGGTCGTTACCCCTGACGTGACTTGCTTGTGATGGTGGCCGAGGTGCAGCGAGGTACAGAATCGTAGTCCAAGAATCATAGTCGTGGGCAAGCAGTAAGGTCAGGGCAGGCGGCAATAGTTCGTGGTCATTGACAGGCAGGAAGGTCAGTGCAGGCGGCAAAGCTTCGGAGTCGAGAAACGTAGCAGGAGGTCTGGAACACGGTAAGGCGGGAATATATTTTAGGAACGCTTTCTCTAAGGCTCGGGGCAACATATATAAAGCAAGGAAGTCCCGCTGACATCACCAATAAATAGGGGCAGCACCTGGCCAGCAGCCAATTATCGGCGCGCCGCCACGGCCGGCAGAGGGCGCGGACAGAGCAGGAACGAGGTCAGGTGAGTGATTGGAACGAGCGCACCCGTGGCCCGTCCCGCGGCCAGCAGCGCCACCTGTCCCGGGCAGGGACCCCGGAGAGGAGGCACGGGAGCGCCTGCGGCCCGCTGGCCGGAGCGCGGCGCCGCTCGCTACAGAGAGTTTTCTGCTGCTGTACTGCTGAAATGCTTTGGATCAAAGGGTTAAAAGCTAAGTAGCCTAAGCAAGTATTCTGAGCGTGCAAGTGTGTCTTTTTTGTCTAAAGTGTGTTGTTTAAGTGTGGGACTTAATATTGGGGGACTTTAGATTTGGGGCTTTTAGAAAGGGCAGTATTATACAGATTTTTCATATTTGTATCTGTATTTCTTTTTTTTGTAACATCCCCATGAGTCACATGTTTGACAATGCTGTCCGGTGCACAACCTGTGCAATGTATGCCATCCTTGACCAACAGTTCGGGGATCCATACTACTGTGCAAGATGTGTGCACACTGCACATTTAGAAGCCCGGATCCTGGATCTAAATGAGCAAGTGGCGACACTGAGATCCATTGCCAACTTGGAAGCGAGCCGGCTGCCCACTGAGCACTCACTCACAGGTGTAGATGCTAAGGAGGGTGGCATCATGGAGGTGCAGGAACATGAGGCAGCTAGCTAGGTAACAGTTAGAAAGAAGGGTAGAGGGAAGAGTGTTAGGAAGGCTAGTCCTGAACTGGCACACCCCAACAAATTTGCAAGATTGGCAGATGAGGGGGATGTCGACTCAGAAATAGCATTTCTGCAGCAAGACACTACCCCTGTCTGCTCCAATAAGATGGGCAATAGGAGTGCAGGTTAGGCTAGACAGGTGCTAGTAGTTGGGGACTCCATTATAAGGGGCACAGATAGGGCAATCTGCCACAAAGACCGGGATTGTTGAACAGTATGTTGTTTATCTAGGGCCCGAGTTTGACATATCGTGGATTGGGCTGACAAATTGCTGGGTGGGGCTGGTGAGAATCCAGCTGTCATGGTCCACATTGGCACCAATGACAAAGTTAGAGGTAGGTGGAGTGTCCTTAAAAATAATTTCAGGGAATTAGGCCAAAAGCTCAAGGCAAGGACCTCCAGGGTAATATTTTCAGAAATATTATCTGTTCCACGGGCCACACCGGAGAGGCAGAGGGAGATTAGAGAGGTGAATAAGTGGCTCAAAATTGGTGTAGGAAAGAGGTTTTGGGTTTTTGGAGAACTGGGCTGAATTCTGTCTTGGCTACAGACTCTATGCTAGGGACGGGCTGCACCTAAATGGGGAGGGTGCAGCTGTATTGGGGGACAAAATGGCTAGGAAGCTGGAGGAATATTTAAACTAGGGACTGGGGGGGAGGGTAACTACACATATAGTGTGCAAGACAGTGAAGATAGAGAGCTGGGAAGTAGTAATAAATCAGGGGATGGAGTGGAGGCAGGGGGTGTAGCAATAGTTAAAAAGAATAGGGAGAAAGGAATAAAAACTGAAACATCTCTAAATTGCATGCTGACCAATGCCAGGAGTCTAACCAACAAAATAAATGAACTAGAATTATTAATTACTGAAGAAAAATATGACATAGTGGGGATAACTGAGATATGGCTGAACGAGAGCTATGACTGGGCAGTTAACTTACAGGGTTACAGTCTTTTTAGAAGTAATCGTAAACACCGGAAGGGGGGAGGTGTCTGTCTCTATGTAAAATCCTGTCTGAAGCCAACACTACGGGAAGATATAGGTACAGGTAATGAACAGGTGGAATAATTATGGGTAAATATACATGGGGGTAGTAACAGTAATATAATTCTAATAGGAGTCTGATATAGGCCCCCAAATATAAGAGAACCCATAGAAGATATGCTCCTCAGGCAAATAGATGAAGCAACTAATCAGAAAGAGGTTGTATTATGGGCGACTTTAACTACCCAGACATAAATTGGGAATCTGAAACCTGTAGCTATCACAAAGGAAACATGTTTTTGTCTATAACTAAAGATAATTACCTTTCCCAAATGGTGCAGGAACCGACTAGGGGAAAGGCCCTTCTAGACTTAATATTGACTAATAGACCTGACAGAGTAACAAAGGTTCAGGTTGAGGGGCACCGAGGGAATAGTGACCATAATAACACTGAATTTGAGGAAGGCTAATTTTATCCTGCTAGGACTGGGACAAGGTGTTTAAAAATAGCAAAAGAAAAAATAAATGGGAGATCTTTAAAAACATCTTAGGTGCCCACTGCGAGAGGTACATACCATATGGTAAAAAAATTATTAGAAACAGAAAAAACCCAATGTGGATCAACAGAGATGTAAGGGGGGCAATAAAAAACAAAAGAAAGCATTTCAGCTACTAAAACAGGAGGGCAGTGAAGAGGCACTAAGAAGCTATAAGGAAAAAAATTAATGTAAAAAAATGATTAAGGCAGCAAAGCTGGAGACAGAAAGACGTATTGCCATAGAAAGTAACACTAACCCCAAAATATTTTTTAACTATATAAATAGTAAAAAGATTAAAAAAGAAAATGTTGGCCCTTTAAAAAGTACTGAGGGAGAGACTATAGAGGGCGATGAGAAAAAAGCAAACCTATTAAACTATTTCTTCTCCACTGTATTTACCGAGGAGGATGAGCTTCCTGTTGATGAGCAAAGGGAGGAGGTAAATTCCAACTTAAATGTTTCTTGTCTAACCCAGGAAGAAGTGCAGCTCCGCCTTAGGAAGCTTAAAATATACAAATCCCCAGGCCCTGATGGTATACACCCACGTGTCCTAAGGGAGTTAAGTAATGTGATAGATAGGCCCCTATTCTTAATATTTATGGACTGTATAATAACGGGGTATGTCCCAAAGGATTGGCGCATAGCAAATGTGGTGCCAATATTCAAAAAGGGGTCAAAAAGTGATCCAGGAAACTATAGGCCGGTAAGCTTAACCTCTGTTGTGGGTAAAATGTTTGAAGGTTTTCTAAGAGATGCTATCCTGGAGTATCTCACTGAAAATAAATGTATAATGCCGTTCCAGCATGGGTTTATGAAGGATCGGTCCTGTCAAACTAATCTCATCAGCTTCTATGAGGAAGTTAGTTCCAGACTGGATCGGGGTGAGGCACTGGATGTCATATATTTGGATTTTTCTAAAGCATTTGATACTGTTCCACATAAAAGGTTGGTAAGTAAAATGAGAATGCTTGGACTGGGGGAAAATGTGTGCAAGTGGGTAAGCAACTGGCTCAGAGATAGAAAACAAAGGGTGGTAATTAACGGTACATACTCAGACTGGATCCCTGTTACTAGTGGGGTACCACAGGGCTCAGTATTGGGCCCTATCCTCTTTAATATTTTCATAAATGATCTTACACAGGGATTGCACAGTAGAATATCGATCTTTGCAGATGATACTAAGCTCTGTAAAGGAATCCACAGAATAGAGGATAATGTGTCATTACAATGGGATGTGGATAGGTTGGAGGCCTGGGCAGAGAAGTGGCAGATGAGTTTTAAGACAGATAAATGCAAGGTTATGCACATGGGGAGGAAAAATCCATTACATGATAACATGTTAAATGGAAAAACGCTGGGTAAAAGTGACATGGAGCAGGACTTGGGAATCCTGGTGGACAGTAAACTTAACTGTAGCAGCCAGTGTCAGACAGCAGCAGCCAAGGCGAATAGGATCATGGGTTGTATTAAAAGTGGCATAAATGCAAATGATGGGAACATTATTCTCCCACTATACAAGTCACTGGTTAGACCACACATGGAATATTGTGTACAGTTTTGGGCACCAGTGCACAGGAAAGACATTGTAGAGCTTGAACAGGTACAAAGGCGGGCAACAAAAATAATAAAAGGACTGGGTGGACTGCAATACCCAGAAAGATTAGCAAGGCTAGGGTTATTTAGTTTAGAGAAAAGACAGCTTTGGGGGGACATAATAAATATGTTTAAATATATTAAATGCCAATATAGAGATCTCGCTAAAGATTTATTTATACCAAGGACTGTATCTAGAACAAGGGGGCATCCTCTACGTGTTGAGGAAAGAAAGTTTCTACATAAACATAGAAAGGGATTCTTTACTGTTAGAGCGGTGAGACTGTGGAACACTCTGCCAGAGGAAATTGTCATGGTGAATACACTAACAGAGTTCAAGAAGGGCTTGGATGCATTTCTGGAGCGTAATAATATAACAAGTTATAGTGTCTAGGATTCTGAAGAAGGGTCTGGATACATTTCTAGATGTAATATAACAAGCTCCAGTGACCAGGATTCTGGAGATGGGTCTGGATACATTTCTAGATGTAATATCTCAAGTGAGAGTGACTAGGATTCTGGAGAGGGGTCGTTGATCCAGGGATTTATTCTGATTGCCAGATTGGAGTCAGGAAGGAATTTTTTCCCTAGCATGAGGACAATTGACAACCCCTGAGATTCCCCCAGAGAACCTAGATGAGGAGAGTAACCCCATTATATCTTGTACAGTGTTAAATCTCTCAGCATGTATTTTGACTACTGATCAGGTCAATGTTTTGAGCAAAGGATTAAATGATGTTCCTTCAGTAGATTTTAATTCGTTCAATACAATTAAAGATGTTAATCGCTTTATGAGAATACTCACGTTAAAGAAACATTTTTTCTCTGAGGATTTATGCAAACAAGTAGTACATGATAAACATACTGTTCGTCAGGATTTCTTTCCTAAAGGTCTAAATTTTGCTGAACAGAGAGCTATTTTCATGCTTGAAATCCTTGATGACGATTTGTCCAACATAGCAAATGTAGAAATGGATGATGTTACATTGCAATACACTAAAAATACAGATTTTTATCCTATCAACTCCAGAGCCAAGGTACTGGATGATTTTCAGTCACTGGTAGAATTGGAATTAAGGGATCTTTATATAAATAAACAACCAGGATACAAAAATCTTACCTTTAGAGAAAATAGAGCTCTGAGGGAGTTGAAGGATAATGCGTACTTGGTGATACGCCCTTCGGATAAGGGTAGCATGGTAGTAGTTATGGATAGGGATCTATATTCCCGTGAAATTAAATGCATGTTAGATGATAGTGAGGTGTATAGAAAACTTCCCACTGATTCTATTAAATGCTTCACAAAACAGATGGACAGATTGTTAGATGAAGGAGTTGCATTAAACGTAATCACATTAAAACAAAAAGAGGGTTTATCCATCAAATTTCCCAAGACACCTATTTTTCATGCTTTTCCCAAGGCTCATAAGGCATTCTTTCCACCTCCTTTAAGGCCCATAATCTCTGGTATAGGATCTGTATTTGAAAATCTAAGCAGTTGGTTAGACCGACATCTGCAACCTTTAGTTTTTCGTTCACCCAGTTACCTCAGGGATTCCAGGGATATTTTGAATATGCTTGATAAAGTTTTTTGGAAACCGTCATTTTTTGGGGGTTTTCCGCGATATTTTTCGTCTATACCTCCATCCCACAGACTTTGGCTGTTCAAGCACTCCTTGTCAATAAATAGATATACCAAGTATGAGGATAATTTAAAAACAGTCATCATTATGGTCACTAAATTCCTTTTGGGAACATAATTATTTTCATTCAAACAGGATTTTTTTTCTTTTCAAATTAAAGGGTCCCCAGGGGATCCGTTTTTCCCCCACACTGGCCAATTCTTTGTGTCTGGTGGAAAAAAAAACATCTATTGGGTTTTGACAATGTTTTTGCTAGGATTTTTTTCTATATTCCAAAAAATAAATTGTCTGGGGGGTCGGGGGTCCGCTGCCCCCTTGACCGTCTCCCTTTCTACGGGGGGGTCCGGCGCGGCGGCGCCCGCAACCACCCTGCTGCCCCCGGCCCCGGCCCAGTCCTTTCCCTTTCCGCACCCCCTGTAAACCCCGCCCCCCGGTCGCCGGGCGGGGGGCCGCTGCTTTAGGACGCGCGCGCCACTTCTCAAAATTTTTAAAAGGGCCAGCGCCCGAAATTGGTCTATTGTGGGGCGTGGTTCTATTTAAGGACCGCCCCAGCACTTCCTGCCAGTCTGTGGTGTGTTTTTGGTGCTTTTAGAAGTATTGGATTTTCATCTTGTTTCCCCCGTTACCAGTCCCCCTTTGCTTTTTTCGCCTTCCCTTTCCCGGCCTCCCCTGACCGTTTCCCCCGCTCTGACTACGAACCCTGCACTTCCCCGAACCTTCTGCCTGTCCCGACACTTCTCTGGATTACGTCTTTTGTACCAGCAGACCCCGGCCCCCCGCCATCGAAAAGCAAGTCCCAGGGTAACGACCGGGAAACCTCACGCCGCAGCAAGTCCACCCCGTTTGCGGGGGGCTCGGAAAAAACCGGGGCTACTTAGTTTCCTTTCCCGGGCGTGGCTTAACTATCATGGCTTGCTTTGGGCCCAGCGAATCCATCCCCGTTACGTACAGACGGGCCAAGTTCCCCCCGGGTACCTCTCCCGTTTCCCGGGACGTACTAAAAGCTTCGCCCAGCAGAGTCAAGATCGAAGCTGGGGGGCCCATATGCAAACCTTGCGCCCGTCTGCCTCCCCCCGGCTGCCGCCCTGCACCTGCATCTGTTGCTCCGGCCCCTTTGTTTACCTGCTCCGGCTTGGGGGAACCCTTTCCCTGCATCTCCCGCTTCCCCTTTTGCTAGATGGAGACCCAAGAAGCCCGAGGGTTCATCAGCCATGCTCCACCCACCTCGAGATATGGGGTGCCATTCCCTACAGAGCGAGCCAAGGGGGCCTTCATAATCCCCCCTTTTGTCTGGAAAACCCTTTGGGCTTGGGCTACGCCATATGGGATCGAGGGGATCCCGTCGGGGGACTTCCCAAAAACCTTTCCCCGGGGGTTCAGCACAGTTTTTCGGGGAAAACCGGGGCCCGTACTTTTGGGCTGCCGCAGCGCTGCTCCGCTGCGTCAGGGCACACCAACATCGGTCAGATTCGGGGCAGTTTCGCACTCTCGTTTCCGACGGACTGGAATACGAAGCTTTGGGTGGCGACATTTTGGCAAGGCCCTCGGGGCGAATAAAGGATGAGCCCCCCGCCCCCGGGCTCTACCGTTGTTTTGGATACCTAATCCTTTTAGCCCCCCAAGTGGTATTCGCTTCGCCGAAAGGAAAACCAAGAGCTCCGCCTTCAAGGGAAACCACCGTCCACCCCCGTTCCCCCCCCGCTTGGCTCCCACGTTCCAGCGGCACCTCTTCCTCCTCCGTGGTCTCTAAAGAGGAACCTATGCGGGTCGAGAGACCCCACCGTCCCAGGAGGAACGTCTCAGCGACGTCTGAACAGCTGTGCTTCTATTGTGGGGGTTGGGGGCCATTTCATTGGGCTGCCCCGGTGGGGCCCGGGAAACTTCCCCCCTAGGGCTCGTGGGGGCGTCCCCTTAGGTGTCAAAACGGCCTTCCCGTCGACCAGGCCCGTATTTTTTGGTGCATCTCCAGACAGCCCCTTTTCAGGCCACCGCCTTTTTTACCCCGGGTCAGTGGCAAATGCCTTAAGGACGCAATCCGCTCCGTAGGGCCCCCCTTTTCTTGCTTTTTTGGGGGCCCTTCACCAAAGGGAAAAACTTTGCAACTTCTGTCCTGCCCGTCCCCCTCGGAAATTCTTTGGGCTCCCAGGTGCAGGACCAACCCCGACCTGGATTGGAGACAGGTGAAGTCATGCTTTTGGGGTCCATGTGCCCTCACGTTGCCTGTCTAAACCGCAACTCGCCCCTCGGGTCTCTCCCTGAAGTCTGCCAAGCCCCCCCGGGTCACCTACCCTTTACGGGGACTTGCTGATGTCTTTTGGGAGAGACAGGCCGAAACGCTTCTCCACACCGGCCCTTATGACTGCCATTACCTGAAACCCCTGCTGTACTCCTCCCAGGGCCCGGGTTTTTACCTTCTACCCACCCCGGAGACAAAGGCATGTCTGAGTACATCAAGGAGAACCCCGCAAAGGATTCCCGTAAGTCCTCTCTCCGGGCGGGGGCCGGCTCTTCTTCGTGGAAAAAAAGACGGTCTCCCCGGGCCCTGCTCGACATCGGGGCTTGACTAAATTACCAAAAGAACCGCTCCCCTTTCCCCTTGATCTCTGACTTTTTGACCGCTTGCGTGGGGCGAAAATATTTCCAACGGGATCTACACGGGGCCTACAATTTAATCCGCATTAGGGAAGGCATGAAGAAAAATGGCATTTAATACCGGGACAGCCATTTCGGTATTTGGTTATGCCTTTCGTCTCGCAAGCCCCGGCAGTATTTCAGAACTTTGCAATGAACTTTCGGGGGGCCTACTCTATGTCTGTTGTGTCTATTGGACGTATTTTTCCCTTTCTTTTCCCCAATTCTCGAGAGTCATCGCCACCATGTCGCCCGGGCCTCAGGCGACTACCCCCACTCATCAGCCTTTGCCAAACCCCGGAAGTGCCTCTTTGAACGTGCCAGTTACCCTTCAGGGTAAAAATCATCAAAATCAGGGTCTCCGGATGGATCCTTCCACACTCTCCGGGTTTTCAGTGGGCCCCAACTGGTGGGCCTTTCGGGGCCATTAACGTTTTTTGGATTTTTTTTTTCCAATTATTATAGAAAATTTTTTCCCCCACTTCTCTACACTTTTGGGGTCCCCTTTGGGGGCCCTAAAGGAAGAACGCCAATCCCAAATCCCGGCCCCAGAGGGCCCCAAAAAGCCTTCAACCCGGCCAAAGCCATTTGCATCGGTTCCGGTCGTCCCGCCCAGACCCTAACCTCCTTTATTCTGGAAAGGGGGCTTCTTCAGTCGGCGCCGGTGCGTCCTCCTGCAGAGATCCTCCCTGGAAAAATACATACCCGTGGTTTTTTCTCCAAGACTTCTCTCCTGTCAGAAGACTATACCATAGGTGACGTTTAATTACTGGGCATAAAGCTGGGTCAGAAGAATGGCTCATCTGCTGGAGGGGGGGTCACCCCCTATTGACATTTTCACAGACCCCAAGAACCTCCTTATCTTCAGCGGGTCAAGCCCGAACCCCCCGGGAAGCCGGTGGTCACTTTTCTTTGCCCCGTATTGACTTCCCCCTACATTTTTTTCTGCCGGAAAAACGTCAGGGATGCCTATCTCGTTCTTTGGGTCTGGGGTCTTGAGCCCCTCCCCAGCACAAATTTTCCCCCCAGAGCGACTCGCACGGCTGCCCCCTGGACCCCCCAACACCACCCCCCCGGAAGACGTAGTGCGCCCGCCTTCAAAACCCTAGAATCCGAAATGGGGACACTCTTTCTCGTACGGCTGGGCACCCAGGAGTCCCTAGGTGCTTCAATTGGGCTCCCCCCCTTTTTACTGGTGGCCCACCCTTGCTCAAGATGTCAGGGGGCTTTTTCAGCCTGCACCTCCTGTGCCGTAATAAGGTCCCCGCCCCAAACCCCCGGGCCTTCTTCAGCCCCTCCCGTGCCCAAAAAACCCCGGGCCCCTGTCCCGGACTTCGTTACTGATCTCCCCCCCCCTCAAACTGGAAACACGGTCATTTGGGGGTTTTGCCGACCCTTTTTTTAGATGGGCCCCTTTATCCCACTGCCGGTTTACCCTCTGCCCCCCATGGCCCAAAATTTTTTCGTCACTTTTTCCGCTGCCGGTTCCCCCCTTTTCATATGTCCCCTTGACAGGGGAGTCCATTTTTTTGCTAAATTTGGGGGGCTTTGTGTGGCAAATTTCAAGTTCAGAACTTTTTTTTTTCCGATACCCCCCCCAGATAATGGGCAGGTTTAAGGGGTTAACCAGGGTTTGGGCACCTACCCGAGGGTTTTTGCTGCCCGTCAAGATAACTGGTCGATCTTCTCCCCCGGGCAGAGTTTTTTTTTAAAAATTTTAGATTTAGGGTCCCTGGGGCCTCCCCCTTTTTTTTCGTGTTTTTGGGGTTTCATCCCCCCCTGCCTCTCCCCCTGGCCACCCCCGTGTCTGTCCCGGGTGTGGATGCCCAAGTAAGGACCCAAGGCTCTCGGGGGCTCACGCGATGGGGCCTGCACGGGGCTTCTGTCGCACCAAACCCAGGCTGACAGGTACCGTAGGCCCCCGCCCCTATTTGAGCCGGGGGATAGGTAGGGGTTTTCCCCCCAAATAATTCCCCTTTTGGGTGCCTTTACAAGTTAGGCCCCAAATAGTGGGCCCCCTTTTAGACTACAACGACTTAACCCGGTGTCCTACAAATTGCTTGCCTCCACCCTGCGCATCCCGAACGCCTTCCATGTCTCCTCCTCAAGCCGGGGGTACGAAACGCTTCCCGGGGGGGGTCTCGCCTTCTCCCGTGGCCAATCTGTAAAATCTTTGAGGTCAAGGAGGTGCTGGGGCCCGAAGAAGTGAGGGGGGAAACGTTTCTTTTCTTTTACTGGAAGGGGTTGGGCCGGGAGGGGCAGGGCGTGGGAAAGGAGGGGGGCCCAAACCTTTTCCTGACCCCTCTCTAGGTTTCAAAAAAAAAGGGGGGGGGAACCCAAGGGGGGTACTGTCACAGAGGTCGCGGGCTCCGCGGCCCCCCCGCGTCCGTCCCTCTGCGCGCAGGGGGTCCGGCGCGGCGGCTGCGGCGGCCCGCGACCAGGCCTCTGCTGTCCCGGCCCCGGCGGCACGTCCCTGTCCCGTCTGCGCTCCTGTGAACGCCGCTCCCGGCCGCCGTGCGCGTGGATGCTGCTTTAGGCGCGCCCCGCGGCCGACTTCTCTAAATTTAAATAAAGGGCCAGCGTCCCGATAATTGGTCTATTGCCGGGCGCTGGTTCTATTTAAGGTATCTGCCCCCAGCACTTCCTGCCAGTCGGTTGGTGTGTTTTCGGTGCGTTTAGAGAGTATTGGAGTTCAGTCTTGATTACCCGTGTACCAGTCCACTTGCTTATGTTTCTCGACCTTGCCTGTTTGCCGCCTGCCCTGACCGTCTGCCCGTCTCTGACTACGAACCTCTGCTGCCTGCCCTGACCTTCTGCCTGTCCCCGACTACGTCTCTGGATTACGCCCTTTGTACACGCTGTTCCCCGGCCGCCATCGAAAGCAAGTCACGTCAGGGTAAACGCCTGGTTAGCCTCAGCCGCAGCAAGTCCATCCCGCTTTGCGGCGGGCTCTGGTGAAAACCGGGGGCTACTTAGATTCCATTCCCTGGTGTGGCTTAACTATCATCGCTTGCGTTGGCCCAGCGAATCCACTCCTCCGTTACATAGATGACACCTTATTAATCTGGCAGGGACCACCTTCCTCAATATCTAAATTTGTAGACTACATCAATAACAATCGAGAAAATCTCAGATTTACAAATGAATAACAGAGACAACACAATTACCTTTCTAGATCTAAAATTAACAGGTGATGTCACTAGTGGCAAAATACACTCTTGCTCATATAGGAAACCCATTTCTGGAAATGGTCTTCTGTGTGCTTCCAGTTGTCATCCCAGACACATTATCAACCACCTACCAGTAGGTGAATTCGTTCGGGCCAGAAGAAATTGCAGCAAATCAGAGGATTTTGAGAAAGAAAAAACAATTATCACACATAGATTACAGGAAAGGGAATACAAACCATGGTTGATTAATAGGGCGATTAAGAAACGAGAAAACAGGGAAAGAACAACTTTGCTACATAGTTCCAAGACAGATGGTAACAAACAAGGGAATCATTCTCTATGTTTCACTACTCAATATAGCTGCCAATACACACAGGTTATTAATATCATACGTAAATATTTACCTATACTTTCTGTTGACCCTACATTACGTACTATTCTAAAAGGAGGTTGTAAGTTTGTTGCTTCCAGACCTCGAACTGTTGGCAATATGGGTTCCCCGAGTCTTTTCCTTGTCTCAGAAACTAATCGTAATTTCCCGGTGGTTAGACTTTACGGGTTCCTTTAAGTGCAGAACGAGTAGATGCGGTTTATGCAAGTACATGATAAAAAGTTCTGAATTTACATCTTGTGTCACAGGTCAAACTCACCCTATTACCAGTTTTTTGAATTGCCATAGCACATACGTCATTTATATGATCTGGTGTGAACAGTGCAACCTACAATATATAGGTTGCACGACGAGATCATTACACGTCAGGATCAGGGAACACATACATGACATAAAATATCCTAACATAAAAAATCTTTCTGGAGCTGCTAAACAATTTAAGGAGATCCATCAAAGTGATTTGACATTCTTCAGAGTAAGAGCCATAGAAGGGGTTAAAAGACCTATACGGGGTGGTGATTGGAGGAAATCCCTCACATATCGTGAGGCTTACTGGATCCTCACTTTGGACACCCGTTTCCCTCAGGGATTAAATTACAGGTCGGATCTTCTATATTGGTATTAAACAAATTCTGTTATGTGTATCTTGTATTGTATTGTGTTTTTGATCATGTATTTTTCTTGTATATTTTTTTCAGATATATGTTGTTGGTTTTTTGATACATGTTTCACATTGTTTGTACCATATCAAGGGTTAATTTTCAGGGGCTTCTATGTTTGTGATCTGGGAGGGTACTTAAGGGGTTATAGCATTGCTTTCTGCATATTACGACTAAGAGCCTAGGAATCAGCTCGAAACGCGTGAATTTTTAATTGTTTTTACTATCTACCCAATAAAGTGCGTTTTTTATACTTTACCTAAATCTGGAGCACGAGTGCCGGAATTTATCTCTTTATAGACAATTGGCTTCTACCTCATGGGGGTTTTTGCCCTCCTCTGGATCAACACTTTAACACTTTAGCAACACTTTAGCAAAATGGGCTGAACTGGATGGATGTATGTCTTTTTTCGGCCTGACAAACTATGAAACCCCCTTTTACAAATGAAAAAGGTTACACACAAATTGAAATTGCCGCATGCGTAAAAGTTCGATCTCTTAAAATACAACATAATTGTGTTACATCTTTTTGTCATTTTACATCCCCAAACAATTAGAATAAATTGTGACCAATAAGTCACATGTTTTCCAAATTGGTACTAAAAAACCCTACATTTTACTCCACAAAATGTGAGCCCTCACTCAGGTCCATAGATTAAAAACCAAGAAGTTGACTCTTGTTGCAGATATTGGCACTGCAGTGCAAATTTAAAAGACATATTTTTTTAAAAGAAGTACTAAGACTTTTGTTTTTGCCCATACAAACCATTTAGCGGTCATCTTCCATTTCATATAGTTCTCTGAAACAACGACAGGGGCGCTCTGATTTGGTTGCTATGAGCAACAACAAAAGTCTTAAACCTGGACAGTTTTCATCCCTGAGGCCCTTGGTATCAGCAAAGCCATATGGACCATCAGAAAACAGAGAACACGACATTTATACCGAACAGTGAACTCCATAAAAATTAAATCTCTGCAAAAATGGCAGAATTGTGAATTTTGGGGGGTTTATCAAGTCATCATGTGGTTGGGTCAATGGTACCATGAAAAAGTACATATTGTCCTGCAAAAAGAGAAACAAGCCCTCACAGGTCTATGTAGACAGATAATTTAAAAAAAATTACAGCTCTTGGAAGGGGGGAGGAAAAAATATATGCAGCTAAAAAAAAAATTTTGCCGTTTTTAATGTAAAAGCGTAACTATCATTCTGACAAACCTTTGACCTGTCGTATAAAGAGGTAGAATCACAGTGGCTCATGATGACTGATAAATGGTGCAGCTTTAGCATTGCCTAACTTTTTGAAACAGTTTTTTTGGCTTACTTTCTACATCAGAATTTTTGCACATTTTCGGGACAGCGTGTTGCTTTGTAGCCATGTCCACTTTACTATGAGGTCACACCCACTTCTCAGTAAGCCACACTCACCATACAGGCAGTGTGCAAAAAGTGTCTTAGTACCATAATAAATGTGTCTGAGACATGCTGCACCAAAAATGTGTCACTTTTTGGCGCATTTTAAGACAATATTGGTGCTATGAGGGCTTATGTGCTTGACTCTTCAAGGAAAGTGGAGGGGCAGCTCCCAGCAGATATCGGTCTTATTTCTTCAGTTTATCGATCTGCTGAGATTTATTACAGTCTCCTATCACATAGTATGTGACATAAGCTTGCCTGAACTCATTTATTTGTGCCATTATAAACAGTACCAGAAGAGTGCCCCCATTATTAATAGAGCCAGCAGTGCACCTCCATATGATTTATGTCAGCCAGGTATCACTCATTAGATATTTAGCACCAAACTGTACATTTATTGCTACCTCAGCCGTGATTGACAGCTGGCCTCCCATGCCAGTGGCTGAAGTAAGAGATACCTTTAAATGCACTCCAAATCTGTGATATGAACCCCTTCTTGCTGAGGAATGTTTTGTTTTGATTGGGTGAAAGAAAGTGGATCCCCGTGAGAAGATGGTATGAGTCACGACGGGGAGCAGGGGCTAAGAAGCCCCCCCAGCCCCCACCAGCAGCCGCAAGGCAGGTTAAGCTTTGCTGCAGGAGATTCTCAGGTCTCTACCCTGACATGACCACTCGCGGTGACGGCTGGGGTGCAGCGTGGTACAAAGGGGTGAGGTGTAAATTCCAGGCAATATGGTCAGGACAGGCAAGGGTCAGAACACAGAAGAACAGTAATCCACAACTCCCTAACGAACACCAAAACACTGGCAAGGGTCTGGGGTAAATGACCTAATAAATGGTCCAATGTCCAGTGATTGGTAATTACTGGAGCACTGGCCTTTACATTTCAGAGAGTCAGCGTGCGTGCTTTAGGGAGTGGGTTTGCGCGGGGTGGCCAGAGAGAGGGAGGAGATGCAGAGCAGGAGCAGGGAGAGGTTAGTAGTGAGCGGGCCGGGAAACAGGAAAACGATGGCTTCCATATTCCTGCGTAGGGACCATGAAGTACATCATGACCGTATCCCCCTCTTTAAGCCCCCTCTTCTTCTGGACCTGCAGGGGAGATTGGGAGCATTGATGTTCTCCTTTAGCTCCCAAGATCTCTATTTGAGCACGTACCCCTTCCAGTTCATGAGAAAGAAGGTCTCCCTTTACAACGCTTCTTTGGCAGGATTTTTTGGACCTCAAAGATGTCATTCGCATCTGCCTAAGGAGGAGAAGTAACGGTTTCCTGGGAGAAGTGGTTGAGGGTCAAGGGTTTGAACAGGGAAACGTCAAAGGAGTTTGGGATACGTATGGAAGGTGCCAGACGGAGTTTGTAGGAGACCAGATTGATTTGCCTGATCACAGCAAAAAGGCGAATGAAGCAAGAATCCAGCTTAACATTGGGAATTTTGAGGCAGACATGTTTTGCCAGCAGCCATACTTTATCTCCTGGATGAAACACCAGGGGAGGTCTTCGTCTCTTATCCTCCTGTAGTTTGGTCTGGGAGAACGTCCAAAGGAGAGATTGTCAGGTATCCTATCAAAAACCAAGAAAGTAGAAGCACCCGCAGAGATGATTATTTGAGAATTCAGCCCAAGGAGAAAAGGCAGCCCAATTGTCCTGCCGAGATACAACAAAGTGATGGAGATAGTTCCAGAGGACTTGGTTCACTCTCTATATATGCCCGTTGAATTGAGGGTGGTATGCTCTGGAAAGTCTAGCTTGACTTGTTTCCGAGAACAAAGTGTATGTCAGAACTTGAAGACAAATGGACCCCTCGATCAGACACTATGTGAAGGGGAAGGTGGAATATATGCATAAAGGACAGGGAGACCAGTTGAGGAGCAGAAGGTAAACCTGGAAGAGACACAATATGGGACATCTTGGAAAAACAATCTGTGACCACCCAAATGACTATGTGGTTAGAGGAAGATGGTAACTTTGTAATAAAGTCCATAGTGATATGAATCCATGGTGTTTCAGATACCGGCAAAGAGTGTAACAGTTCATAGCACTTAAGATGAGACAATTTGTTGTGAGCACAAATGGAACAAGAGAGAACAAAATTTATGACATCTTGAATGAGATTATGCCACCAGTAGCACCGTGAAATCACCAGTAAAGATTTTCAAATTCCCAGGTGACCAACTAGTTTGGAAGAGTGACCCCACTGAAGAATTCTTTTCCTTATGGCTGGACAGACAAAGGTTTTTCCCAAATGAATCCTTTAGAGGTTGATGGGAGCTGCAGAAATCATGTGGGGGAATGATGTACTGAGGCATGGAGTCAAGACCATCTGCTTTTATGTTTTTTACTGCTGGCCTGAAATGTAGGAGGTAATTAAAAAATGAGAAGAGGAGGTACCATCTGGCTTGCCGAGGATATAACCGTTGCTACTGGAGGTAGAAGAGGTTTTTATGTTCCGTGAAGATATTCATCTGATGGCTGGCACCTTCCAGAAGATGATGCCACTCTTCTAATACCAATTGTCTGGCCATTAATTCTCGATCCCCAATAGTATAATTCCTTTCTGCAGGGGAGAAGGTTTTAGAGAAAAAACGCAACTAATAGTCTTGCCTTTAGGAGTCTTCTGTAAGAGGACAGTTCTAGCTCCCACTGAAGATGCATCCACTACGAAATAGAAGAGTTTCTCAGGAATGGGGCACGTTTGGATGGGTGCTGTGGCAAATGCGACCTTAAGATGGGAAAAGGCTTCTTCTGCCTCAGGTGGCCAAAGTTTAGGGCTAAAATTCTTTTTAGTCAGAGCCAATATGGGGGCTGTCAGCATAGAGAAGTGGGGAATCAATTGATGGTAATAATTTGCAGAACCCAGGATGCGCTGGATTGCTTGGAATCCTACGGGTCATGGCCAATGAAGAACGAACGGAAAACAATTTTCCTGGATCCATTTGCAGACCACTACCTGAGATGATCATACACTGTAGCAACTTAGATACAAGCATAGATATCAATACTATACCAAAAATCACAGCAAAAAATAATACTAAACTATTTTTTTTTTACATTTTTTGAAAAAATATATTTTTGGGTCAGTATAGCCATGTAGAGTAGTGAACCATATCTGTATGTGAATTGTGATTAGTGGACTACACCTCCCATCATTTGTCTCTGCTGTATATGTTCAAGTGCTTTGCTGTGTTCTGGTATGTGCATTTTGAATAGTGGACTACACCTCCCATCATTTGTCTCTGCTGTATATGTTCAATTGCTGTGCTGTGTTCTGGTATGTGAATGGTGAATAGTGGACTACACCTCCCATCATTTGTCTCTGCTGTATATGTTTAATTGCTGTGCTGTGTTCTGGTATGTGAATTGTGAATAGTGTACTACACCTCCCATCAATTGTCTCTGCTGTATATGTTTAATTGCTGTGCTGTGTTTCTGGTATGTGAATTGTGAATAGTGGAACTACACCTCCCATCATTTGTCTCTGCTGTATATGTTTAATTGCAGTGCTGTGTTCGTGTGAATGGTGAATAGTGGACTACACCTCCATCATTTGTCTCTGCTGTAATGTTTAATTGCTGTGCGTGTTACTGGTATGTGAATGCATAGATTTCTCCCAATCTCTGTCCTGAATAATCACCCTGTTTATTTGTATTGCTAGTGACCCCACATACTGCCCTTGTAGTATCTCCTCTGCTGGCTTATTTGTAACTCCACCCATTGCTGGCAGCTGGGCCCACTGATTTATATCAATGAACTGCACATAGCAAGGTATAAATTAGTTATCTTGGGTCAGTATAGCCATGTAGAGTAGTGAACCATATCTGTAAGTGAACCAGATATGAAAGTGAGATATTTGAAATAAAACTGAAATTAGACCGGAAGTGGGCCGAAGGGGGCTAGGAGGAACGCCTGTTCTTGTAAGTATCTAGGCTTCTTAAATTTTTTTTTAAAAAAAAACATCCTATTCACCATGCTCACTATTGCTGTCTATCTTGCAGCCATCTACCTCCTGGCTTACCACCCAGTTATTCCCCCTGAGAATCTTATCCACATCAGCGCCTCTCTCCTTCCCTCACCCATGTGTTCATTACACACACTCCTTTCCCTTTTCAAATATCACAAACCACCTGCTCACATAATTTTGCACAAACGCCGCTCATACTCATCACTGAACCATCTGCTGTATCTTTTCTTTCTCCTGCTTCTTGCTGCTCTCCTAACCCCGTTCCACCCTCCTTTACTGCTCATCCTACCTCCTCCTCCCATAGAAACCCTGCTAACCTACTTGCTATTCGCTGTACATCTTTTTCAGTCCCTTTTAAATGTGCTCTGTGGAACGCCCGATCTGTCAGTAACAAACTCACTGCTGTTCATGACCTATTCCTCTCTAACTCCCTCAATCTCACTAAAACTTGGCTCCAGCACTCTGACACCGCTTCCCTTGCTGCGCTCACCTATGGCGGCCTACACCACCCACACCCCCAGACCTGAGAACAGGCCGGGTGGAGGAGTTGGCATACTTCTTTCTCCACACTGCACTTACCAGGTCATTCCTCCTGCACCCTCACTCACTTTCTCCTCCTTTGAGGTCCACACCCTCAGACTCCTTCAGCCAGTTTCCCTCAGACTCGCGGTTGTGTACAGACCACCCGGCTCACCCCGCCAGTTTCTGGATCATTTTTCTGCCTGGCTTCCTCATTTCCTCTCTACTGAAATACCCACTCTCATCATGGGTGATTTCAACATCCCCACTGATGACCCCATGTCTCCCTCTGCCTCTCAGTTCCTTTCACTAACCTCTTCTCTAGGCCTCTCACAGTTTACTAACTCTCCCACCCACAAGGATGGGAACTCTCTTGATCTGGTTTTCTGTAACCGTTCCTCAATCTCTAACTTTAATAATTCTCCTTATACTCTCTCTGATCACAATCTTATTTCCTTCACTATTACTAATTCTCACCCATCTCTGGACACACCTGCCCATCTCCCATTCAGAAATATCTGCTCCATGAACACTTAGGAATTCACAGACACCATACAGTCCTCACTGCCCCTAATCTCCTCCCTCTCCTGTCCTTACCTGACTGTCAAACATTACAACAAAACTCTCTCAACCACCCTGGACATATTGGCACCACTCACACACTGCACCACCAGAGTCAGACGCCGGCAGCCTTGGCACACGCCTCAGACTCGCCATCTGCAGCAATGTTCCAGGTGTGCGGAGCGTCTGTGGAGGAAGTCAAAGCTACCTGCAGACTTTCTCCACTACAAATTTATGCTCAGGACATACCACTCTGCCCTACATTGTGCCAAACAAAATTATTTCACCTCCCTCATCACAACCTTACACAACAACCCTCAACGCCTGTTTGACAACTTCCACTCCCTCCTAACGCCTACAGCTCAGACCCCGGTCTGTGCTGAAAACCTGGCCACTCACTTCAAAGAGAAAATTGACAGAATCCGGCAAAACATCTCATCTCAAACCCCAAGCAACAGCCATCTGGTCCCTCCCCGCACATCTCCCAGCCTACTCTCAGCTTTTGACCTGACGACAGAAGAAGAAGTGTCCAGGCTTCTCTTGACTGCTCGGCCCACCAACTGCTCTAGTGACCCCATTCCCTCCCACCTTGTCCAGTCTATTTCTCCAGCTGTCCTCTCTCACATAACTGCAATCTGTAACCTCTCTCTCTCCACTGGGATCTTCCCATCTTCCTTTAAACACGCTGTTATAACTCCTACTGAAAAAGCCCTCTCTGGACCCATCCTGTGCTGCCAACTACCAACCAGTCTGTAACCTTACCTTCATCTCTAAAATCCTGGAACACTTGGTCTACTCTCGTCTCAATCCTCTACAATCAGGTTTCCGCGGCCTACACTCCACAGAAACTGCTGTAACTAAAGTCTCCAATGATCTCCTCACTGCTAAATATCAGGGCAACTACTCATTTTTGCTTCTTCTGGATCTCTCTGCAGCTTTTGACACTGTTGATCACCAACTTCTCCTCAGCATGCTCAGCACCATTGGCCTCCAGGTCACCGCTCTCTCTTGGTTCTCATCCTACCTTTCTAACCACTCCTTCAGTGTTTCATTTTCAGGTTCTACCTCCTCTCCTCTTCCTCTTGCTGTTGGGGTTCCTCAGGGATCCGTTCATGGTCCTCTCCTCATCTCAATCTATACAGCCCCCATTGGACAAACCATCAGCAGATTTGGCTTCCAGTACCATCTCTATGCTGATGACACCCAATTATACACCTCCTCCCGAGACATCAACCCCGCCCTGCTACAAAACACCAGTGACTGTTTGTCTGCTGTCTATGACATCATTTCCTCCCTGTATCTTAAACTAAACCTTACTAAAACTGAACTTCTAGTCATCCCACCATCTACTAACCGACCTTACCCCGCTATCTCTGTCTCAGTGTGTGGCATCACCATAACTCCTAGGCAGCAGGCCCGCTGTCTTGGGGTTATACTAGATTCCGATCTGTCTTTCATCCCCTATATCCAGTCCCTTGCCCGATCCTGTCACCTGCACCTCAAGAACATCTCCAGACTCTGTTCTTTTCTCACTGTGGAAACAACTCACACTCTCATTGTGGCTCTTATTCATTCTCGTCTCGATTACTGTAACTCCTTGCTTATCGGTCTCCCTCTGTGGAAACTCTCCCCTCTCCAATCTGTCCTGAATGCAGCAGCCAGGCTTATCTTTCGTTCCAGCCGATATACTCATGCCTCTACCCTGTGTCATTCACTGCACTGGTTGCCTATCCAGTATAAAATATACCATAAACTCATCACTCTCACCCATAAAGCTCTCCACAGCGCTGCTCCTCCCTACATCTCCTCCCTCATCTCTGTCTACCGTCCTACCCGCTCTCTCCTCTATGCTGATGATATCAAATTACATTCCTCAATCATCTGAACCTCCCATGCCCGTCTCCAAGACTTCACACGTGCAGCACCAGTTATCTGGAACATGCTACCGCGGGCGATTAGGGACACTCAGAACTCTCATAGCTTTAAAAGGGCACTGAGAATACAACCACCCACTCTCGCCTACCAGAATCCCTAATGGCTAAGCCCCTTCCCCCCCTCCCCACTCCCTAGTGCACTCATCTCATTTTCGGCACCTAACTGTATATATATGTACTGTTTGGGTGGCAGGTTCATCCGAATTCTACATAAAACAACCCCATATTTATGTCACATGGCTGGACCATTGTAAATCTAACACTTCTTACCCTTCGTCTCACCCATGCAACCTAATAGATTGTAAGCTCTTGCGAGCGGGGCCCTCACTCCTTGTGTCTCATCTGTAAGTAGCTTTTCATTGTGCAATGTATGTCTTTTGTCTGTACCTACACCCTCCAAATTGTAAAGTGCTGCAGAATATGTTGGCACTATATAAATAAAGATTATTATTATTATTATTTAAACAAACTAAAAAATATATTAGAAATATAGCACAACAAAGTGGAGAGGTACAGGCAGTCAGACGGGAATCATCAATGATACATATTACATAAAGGATAATAGTTACATGATCTCAAGCAAAACATATACATTTCTATCCAATAGATATGCCATATTTGAATGTGAATAATAAATATTAAAAATAAGTTCAGAAAACATTGAAGTGCTTAGTGCAAAAATATATATATATTCGTGTATATAAATATATGTATATATACTAGCCATACTCCCAAAGCAGCACCTACATAGACATATTAAAGTAAAACATAGTTCTTAGTAATATGCATATATTCAAAAAAGTGCAACCATGCAAAACATGAGCTATTGTAAGAATCCTAGATTCCGCTGAAAAAGTATGTACACAAAACGCGCGTAGGGAATTTACTACTTGGCAGTCTTTTGTGTGATATCATCATATGTGTTTGTAAAGTTTGAGCCTTTATTTATTTATTTATTTATTACTTATATTATGTATCTTGGCTCCACAGCTTGGCTACACTGAGTGCAGGAGAAACGGAGTGTGAGTTAATAAACCGGAGGATTGGTGAGTGGTGAGTGGCTACATATAGGTAGTAGCAAATTTGTTTTCTATTGCAGCTTGTGTTTCAACTACTGACACATTTTAAAGGGCACTTTTCCCCTTCTGTTGTAATCACCTGTGGTGTTCTGCAAGGACCTGGGGTGTACCTGTGGTGGTACTGCCAGGACCTTTTTGGAGTACCTGACTGGGGGAGGGGTTAGCTTGTGTCAAAATCACAGACTGTCCCAGTTAACCATGGGACAAAACAGTAGCCCAGCAGAAACAAAAAAATCACAGAAAAGAACACAAATAGGGCCCTACTAAAATATAACTTTTAATGTATATTCCTTAAAATGTAAGAAAACACAAATAAACACAAATTAGCCTAAATACACTCAGGTAGATAACAGCAATTATATACACAGATTATGATATATTTCTGATGCTCACAACAACCCAACGATATATCAAGCACCGAAAAATCTCTATAGCTTTAATTACCATTAATAAGTCCCATACGCATACCATTGACTGTAGTATATTGTTACTCACGATTAGTATAATCAGATGCCGATGTCTCTCACAATCAATAGATCCAGGTACACATAATCATATTGCAGTGTCCCTACATACATACATACATACATATGTTACCTCATACAAGACAGAGTGTACGTCCCAAAAAGGATGGCCCCGTCCTTTGATGACTGACCGTAGATTCAAAACCTGACTCTAAAGAAAAAAGGATTATCAATGTAACCTCAAAAAATCATAGAGGGACAAAACCACATCTCGACGCATTTCCCCCCCACTATAGTTCATAGGGGTTCCTCAGGGGGTAAAAAGGTGGTTCAGCAAAATATGCCGTTAGGCAAGGATATCAACATATAAATCCCATCATAAGATACTACCTGATCATGATGCATTGGTGAAGCAGTACAAACCAAAACATACTACCCTTAAGAAGACTCCTACTCCACCCCTTCCGGTGGTACTTAACAATCAAAACTGTCCCAATAAGACATGAATGTGTGACAATATACTCGCCGGCACATGGAGCCGGTAAACATAGAACGGTGTGCATAGATCCTTACTGCGCCGGTGCGCACAGGCAGAAGTGCATAATCAGCGCCTTCCCCCTTAGTTAGTGACACTACAACGTAGTGAGCAGGCGCCCGAATATTCACTGCCGCGTAATGCGCAGGCGCCAATCTATTCACACGGAGGCACATAATAACACACCTCCGCAAACCACCGCAATTAGTCTGCGCAGGCGCCAGTAAGTGAAACCCAAGGAAAATCCACGTATGGTACATATATGCAATTTTATACCAATCAAAACAAATAAAAAACCTACATAAATAGATTTGCAATTTAAAATATTATTCTACTTCAATTCATGCCCAACACAACAATAATCAATGGCACAAATACAATTCCAAGTATTAATATTGATATACATTAAATGCCAAATCTATCTATAATTACCTGTTAGTACATATATTTTTTTTTAGGAAAAATTATTATTGGTATCCACCGTAGAGGCAGAGAATTCCCTAATCTCAATGAAAATATAGCGATAGTCAGATTTAATAGGAGTTAACCCCTTACCGCCGGAGCCAGTTTTGGCCTCTCTGACAGCCCCATTTTTTAAATCTGTCATGTGTCCACTTTATGTGAGAATAACTTTTTGACACTTTAACCTATCCATGTGATTCAGAGACTGTTTTCTCGTGACACATTGTGCTTTAAGATAGTAATAATTTTTGGTCCAAAAAGTGCTTGCTTATTTGTGAAAAATATCAAAGCATAGTGAAAAATGTTAAAAATTTACCAATTTCAAACTTCAAAAATGTCTGCGTGTAAGACAGATAGTTATCCCACTCAAAATAGTTTATAACTAGCATCTACCATATGTCTACTGTAGGTTGGCATAATTTTTTTAAATGTCTTTTTTTAATGACATTAGGGGGCTTAGAAATTTAGTAGTAATTTTAAAATTTTCAAGAAAATTTGCAATATACATTTTTTAGGGACCAGTCCAGTTCTAACGTGACTTTGAATAGCCTGTATGTTAGGTACCCCCATAAAGGACTTCATCTAAGAAACTACAACCCTTAAAGTATTCAAAACAGCATTTAGTAAGTTCATTAACCCATTAGGTGTTTCACAGCAATTAAAGCAAAGTGGAGGTGAAATTTCAAAATTTCACTTTTTTTGCAGATTTTAAATTTTTATCCATTATTCACAAGAACACGGTAGATGTGATCAGGGAAATGCAACTTAACATTGATTTCACAGATTCTGCTGTGTTCAGAAATATCCCATATGTGGCTCTAGTGCGCTATTTGGCTCAACCACAAGCCCCAGAATAGTAGGTCACCTACTGGACTCTGGGGTCTCATTTTCATTACGATTTAATTTAGGCGCCATTTCAGGTTTGTGGACACCCTAAGGTACTAAAATGTAATGAACACCCCTAAAAAGACCCTATAGTGGAAACTACACCCCTTAAGAAATATATTCAGGGGTGTAGAGAGTAGATCGACCCAACAGGTATTTCACAAATTTTTTTAGCGTTAGGCTGTGAAACTGAAAAAAAAAATTTTTTTCCAATAATCTGCAATTTTAGCTGAAAATTTTTAATTTTTACAAGGAATCCGGGGGAAAAAAAAGCACCCAAATTCTTTTTATGCAATTTCTTCTAAGTTCGGCAATACCCTATTTGCAAAGCCCCCAAATACCAGAATAGGTGAAAACTTCCAGAAGTCACCCTATTATGAATTCAACACCCCTCATGGATCTCATCTAGGGGTGTATTGTTCATTTTGGGCGCACGGGTTCCATTGTTTTTTTTTAGCATTAGACCATGAAAATGGGAGGAAAAAAACGCAGTTCCGCCATTATTTTTTGGGCTTCAATTTTAAAGCATTCACCGTGCAGTGTAAATGACTGAATATCTTTACTATGGGTGTCGGTACAATTGCAATGATATAAATTTTATATAGTTTTGTATGTTTTATTACTTTTACACAATAGAAATAGGTCTATAAAAAATTGCGTTTTTATGTTCTCATATTCTGACAGCCATAACTTTTTCATTTTTCTGTATACGGACCTGATTATGGGCTTGTTTTTTTTACGGGATGAGTTGATGTTTTTATTAGTACCATTATGGGGTGCATATGATGCTTTGATCATTTTGTATTAAGGTTTTTGTGAGGCATTTTGAACAAAATACAGCATTCCTGGTAGTGTTTTTTATTTTAATTTTTTTACAGTGGTCACCGTGCGGTATAAATGACATACTAGTTTTACTCAGCAGGTCAATACGATTACAGCGATACCAAATTTGTATATTTTTTATGTTTTACTGCTTTTACACAATAAAAACACTTTTATTCTAAAAGGAAAACATGTTTTTGCATTGCCACAGTCTGAAAGCTATACCTTTTTTATTTTTATATGTACGTTGCTGTGTAGGGGCTTTTTTTTGCGGGATGAGTTGACATTTTTACTGGTATAATTTTTGGGGGGACAAGAGTTTTTGATCAGTTTTAAATCTGTTTTTTGGAAGGCAGGGTGAAGAAAATAATGCAATCCTAGTTGTGTTTTTTATTTTTAACAGCGCGCACCGTGCAGTATCCATGACCAGTTAGCTTTACTCTCTGGGTCGATACGATTACGGCAATACCCAATTTATATATATTTTTTTATTTTGAAGCACTTTAATAAAAAAAAAAGAGTGTTTTATTGTGTAAAACAATATTTATGCATCGCTGTCTTCTAAGAGCCATAACTTTTTCTTTTTCCGTATACAGAGCTGTGTAAGGACTTTTTTTTTGCGGGATGAACTGACGTTTTAATTGGTACAACTTTGGCATTTATATGAGTTTTTGATCGCTTTTTATTCCGTTTTATGTGCTGCGGGATGAACAAAAATCGCAATTCTGTGACTTTTTTTTTTAGTTTTTTACGGTGTTCACCGTAGGGGTTAGTTAACATGACAGATTTATAGGGTGGGTCGTTACGCACGTGGCCATACCAAATATGGGTACTTTATTTATTTTTGATCCATTTTGGGGCAATTTCCATTTGTAAATGGGAAAAATGGCGATGTTTGTGTTTTTTATTTTATTTTTTGTATTTGTGTTTTACTTTTTTTTTTCACTTTTTCACTTTTCCCCAATGGGGATTTGTAACAGCAATCGTCAGATTGCTGTTACATTAGGAGACCTGTACACAGCATTACTGCTGTGTACTCGTCGCCATGGTAACTGCCAATCACATGCATTGTGGGCATGGTGACTTCACCAGACTACCCGGATGCATTCAGACTAATTATTATTATTATTATTATTATTATTATTTATTTTTGAGCGCCCTTAGTTCCAGAGCGCTGTACATTCAGGTTTCATACATAACATAGGTCAAACAAGTACAAAGGTGACAAATTAGTAGCTAACAACTGGTACAGAAGGAGAGAGGTCCTTGCCCGTGAGGGCTTACAATCTAAATGGAAGGTGGGAAGAGACAGGAGGTGAGGGGCAGACATGTTTGTGGGCCGGTGTACTGGTGGTGGGGTTATTGTTGTGTATAGGCAATCCTGAAGAGATGGGTTTTTAGGTTGCTTTTGAGGCTGGTGAGATTGGGGGAGAGTCGAGGTGTTGGGGTAGTGAGTTCCAGAGTATGGGGGAAGCACGGGAGAAGTCTTGGAGACGGTTATGTGAGGAGTTGAACAGGGGAGAGCAGAGGAGAAGTCCTGTGAGGAGCGGAGATTGCGTGAGGGGAAATATCTGGAGATTAAGGCAGATATGTATGGAGGGGATAGGTCCATGGAGAGCCTTGTAGGTAAGGTTACTAACTTGAACTGGATTCGCTGGGCAATAGGAAGCCAGTGAAGGGATTGGCAGAGGGAGAGGCAGAGGAGTATCGAGGAGAGAGGTGAATCAGATGGGCAGCAGAGTTAAGGATGGATTGGAGGGGAGCGAGGGGTGCTAGCTGGGAGGCCACAGAGACTGATGTTGCAATAGTCTAGGCGTGAGATGACGAGGGCATGGACCAGCATTTTTGTGCTCTCGAAGTTAAGGAATGAGCGGATACGGGAGCTATTTTTCAGGTGGAGGCGGCAGGCAGAACTGAGGGTTTGGATGTGCGGTTTGAAGACAGAGCGCCGTTACTGCGCCGGGTCGCAGGCAGAAGGAGCTCACTCCTCCTGCCTGCGGTTTCATTATCGCGACCATAACAGGTTGCGATCATGAAGCGTTAATCACCCGCGGCCGAAGCTCACTCCGGCTGCAGGTGATGCGGCATGAGGCCAGCTGTAATACACCACTGGTCCCATGTCACGATCGTGCGGGGCTCGCCTTTGAGCCCGAACGATCGCTAGGACGTGTGCATACGTCCATTTGCGGCAACGCACTTCCCGCTTTGACGTATGCATACGTCTAATGTCGGGAAGGGGTTAAAGTTATCTCGCGCCAATATCTCAATGGAGGTTAGTCCCATCCAGAGGGATGAAAAATCAGATAAAAACATCCAAAATAGAGTATCTCATTTAATCCCTTTGGCTGGACAGTATCCAGCCTAAAGGATCATTCAGTTTCCTTCCTTAAAAGTTTGTTATCAAGATCCCCTTTCCTCATAGACCCCACCATTCTTCATCCAAATATGCTGAGACAGGGGAGTTTCCCGGTGATTCCTAATGTCCCCCAGATTTTCACCAAATCTTTTCTTCAGAGGTCTCAACGTCTTACCGACATACTGAAGGTTACAGGTACACGTAATCAGGTATACCACCCCTTCTGAATCACGGTTGACAAAATCACAAATATTATATTCTTTTACTGTACTGTACTACTAAAATATTTTGATTGAGTGAAATATGGACAGTAAACCCATTTGCCACATCTAAACATTCCTATTGGTCTACGCTCAAGCAAAGACCCTGTTCTCCTTGGAGGGACATAGTGGCTGTGAACAAGTCTATCCCTAAGAGAATGTCCTCGTCTATATGTCACTAAAGGACGTTCTGCTAAAACCTCTTGTAGATCTACATCACACCTAAGTACTCCCCAATGTCTTTTCAAAATTTTTATTATTTCCATAGAGGCGTCATCATAGGTCCCAATGATCCTACACTTTTCATTACTAGATTCTTTCCCTTTAGATGCTAACAACTCAATCTGATTTTGTGTCACAGCATGGTTAAAAGCCGACTGTAATACCGACACTGCATATCCTCTTTCCAGAAATCTGTCCCGAAGTTCCCTTGACTGTCTATAAAAGCCCTCAATTTGGGAGCAGTTCCTCCGTATTCTTAAATATTGACCCCAGGATACCCTGTTTTTGACTCGTGGGATGATGACTCTCCCATCTCAGCAAATTATTGGTTGCTGCGGGCTTTCTGTATGTTTCTGTTTGTAATTGACCCAAGGAGTTCTTCCATATCCTTAGATCCAAAAAGGACAATTCTCTCTCATTGATTTCACTTTTAAAGTGTAAACCTATCTGATTGTCATTTAGAGATTTCCCAAAATCATTAAATAGTTCACTTGTCCCTTGCCACAAAATTAGAACATCGTCTAATTAGCATCCCCAAAATAGTATATGTGATGTAAACTAATTTCTCCCCTCTTCGAACACCAGTGTCTCCTCCCACCAGCCCAGGAACAAATTAGCACATGCAAGGGCTCCCCATTGCTGTGCCCCTGAGCTGGTGGTAGAGCCTGGGTCCTAAGGGCACGTTCACACGGCACAGGACAAATACTGGCCGGTTTGCCAGTGGGATTTGCCTTTCGCGCCCTCCCCACGGCCGCGGGGGGGACGGCTTTTCTCCGCGATGAGCCGAAACAGCCCCTCCACCCTCCCATTGAGCAGCACATCTTCCGTCCGGAAACCGGACGGAAGATTGTGCATGTTCAATGTTTTGCCGCCGGACCGCCGGACAATTGTGCTCATTTTCGGATGGTTTTTCAGGCGGTCTGAAAAACCGCAAACCGGCTGAAAAACCGGCTGAAAACTCATGCCGTGTGAACATGGCCTAAGAGGAAGAGATTATGAGTGAGCGTAAATTCAAGCAATTTTAACACAAAGATGTTGTGATTCCTATGTTGAATCCCCTTCTTCTCAAAAAATGTTCTGTAGCTTTGAGACCTAGTTCATGATGTATGCTACTATATAAGGCCTCCATGTCTATGGACACTAGTTTAACATCTGCATCCACACTGATCCCCTCTATTCTCTTCAGTAAGTCAGAACTATCCCTTATGTATGAGGACAACGTTATAACAAACTCCCTAAGAATTTTATCCATATATATCCCAATGTTTTGGGTAAGAGAGCCAATCCCAGAGACTATGGGGCGTCCTTTTAGGGGGGACACACCCTTGTGAACTTTGGGCAAGGAGTAGAAGGTTGAAATTTGGGGTTTTTTTGGAAGAAGAAACTGAGATTCATTTTTAGAAATAAGCCCCAAATCAAGGGCCTCTACAACATATTCCTCCAATTCTTTCAAATAAATCTCAGTCTGATCCTTTTTGAAGATAGCATAATTTTCTCTATTACTCAAAAGATCCTGACACATTCTTACATATTGTTCCTGATCCATAATTACCAAATTCCCCCCCTTGTCAGAGGGTTTAATAACAATATTTGTGTCCTTTTCCAATTTTTACAAGGCTTTCGTCTCCCCTGAATTTAAATTCCTCTTTTCAAGTTGAAAACCACATTGAGACTTCTATCTTCCAAATCTTTTTCAACTAACCCCAAAAAGATATAAATTGCTGGCGTATAGTTCAAAGGAGGCATCCGACTACTTTTTATCCTGAGGTCTGTGTAGGAATGAACATCCTCCAAACCCTCATTTTCCTCTAACCCTTACTCCTTCTAAATCAGACCCCTCAATGCCCAGAGTTTCACACAAGCGTTTTTCCTCTGCTTTGAAATGTTTATATCATTTTAATTTCCTTGTAAACAGGTTCACATCTTTGACCCATTTAAATTGCTTAAATCTAGTGAGGGGCACAAAAGATAGACCTTTTAACAACATTTCGGGATGTGGTTTTTTCCCTCTATGATTTTTTGAGGTGACGTTGATAATCCTTTTTTCTTTAGAGTCAGGTTTTGAATCTAGGGTCAGTCATCAAAGGATGGGGCTGTCCTTTTTGGGACGTGCACTCTGTCTTGTATGAGGTAACAGCATAGGGACACCTGTAGGGACACTGCAATGTGATTATGTGTACCTGGATCTATTGATTGTGAGAGACATCGGTATCTGAGTCTACTAATCGTGAGTAACAATATACTACAGTCAATGGTATGTGTATGGGACTTATTAATGGTGATTAAAGATATAGAGATTTTTCGGTGCTCGATATATTGTTGGGTTGTTGTGAGTATCAGAAATATATCATAATCTGTGTATATAATTGCTGTTATCTACCTGAGTCTCTAGAAATAGGAACATTTTTTAAGTGTATTTAGGTTAATTTGTGTGTTTATTTGTGTTTTCTTACATTTTAAGGAATATACATTAAAAGTTATATTTTAGTCGGGCCCTATTTGTGTTCTTTTATGTGATTTTTGTTAGCTTGTGTCAGCAGGTATAAATTCCAGCACTTCACTCCAAAGGAGCTTGGTTCCACAGCTTGGCTACACTGAGTGCAGGAGAAACGGAGTGTGAGTTAATAAACCGGAGAGAAAAACTGGTAAGTAAACTTAATTTATTTAATACTTTAATCTAAATAACCTTTCTTTTTTAATTCTTCATTGCTGTTGCACCGGGATAATGGTCAGCATCACTGGCAATTTTCAGCGGTGCATAATCTGCCATATGTATGCACTACTGAAGTAAGAGGTCCAAGATGAATACCGCTGTGGCAGATGTGAGCATGTTGCTACTCTGGTAGCTCGCATTTTAGACCTAGAGGAGCAAAATGCAACACTGAGGGCGATTGACAATGAAGAGAGGAGTTTTCTTCTCACTGAGCAAATAGTTAGTGGGCTAAATGTTGAGGGTGGAGTATTGGATCAGCAGGAGGAGCCGTGTAGCTGGGTAAATGTAGTTAGGGGGAGTTCTAGGAGTACCAGAAAAAGGAAGACCACTTCTCCTCTTGAGATTCCTAGCAAAATTGTTAGGTTGGGTGATAATGCTAGGGAATCAGTCTCAGAAATGACAACCCTAGTGGACACTGCTCTTCCTTGCAGCCGGAAGAAAAGCCCAACTAGTAGTCTGGGGGATAGGAGTGCAGGTAGAATAAGACAGTAGTTGTAGGGATTAAGTTTGGAAGACGGGTGAAAAATTTTACCCCCAGGACCCCCCCTCAATGAATGTTTGCTATCTCCGTGGTGCCAGGTTGGCTCGGGGGAATGGGGGGATAAATTACGGGGGGGGTGGCGTGAGCAGCT
>JAODAL010021683.1:0-66487 GCA_025379985.1 Phyllomedusa bahiana
TAATTTAAAAATAAAAAATAATTTAAATCTGCAAAAAAGGGGAAAATTTTTAAATTCCACCTTTTAATTTGCTTTTTTTTCTGTGAATATTGAAAAGGGGTTTTCAAACTTTCCTAAATTAGTTGTTAAATTTGTTAAGGGGTTTTTTGTTTTGTTTGGGTAATTTTTTTGGGGGTATCTAACATTTTTAGGCCCCTAAAAACCAACAGAATGGAAATGGCCCTTTAAAAAAAAGTATATTGCAAATTTTTTTTGTAAATGTGAGGAAATTTTTTTCTAAAAATTTTTAAACCCTCTAATGTTTTAAAAAAAAAAAAAGCCCTTTAAAAAATTTATGCCAACCTTTGTGGACCCTAAAGGTTTGTGTAGTTATAAACCCCTTTTTGTGGTGAATAAAATTTTTTGTCTTGCACGCGAAATTTTTTTTTTTTCAAAATTTCAAAAACGCCCAAATTTTTTTTCCAAATTTTTTTGAAATTTTGGTTTTTTTTCACAAAAAAAAACAAGGGGTTGTATGGATAAAAAAATTTTTAATAACTTAAAGCCAATTTTGTCACGAAAGGGGAAACAAACCTGAATAAAATTTAAAAAGGGAAAGTGTCAAAAATTATTCTCACCTAAATTGACAACCCGGGAGATTTCAAAAATTTGGGGGTGTGCAGGGGAAGGGAAAAAGGTGGGTCCCAGGGGTTAACTAACTTTTTAAAAACCCCTTTCCCCAATTTTTTTAAAATTTTAAAAAATGCAAAAATTTTGAAAAAAAAAATTTAAAAACAAATTTTTTCAAGGGATTCTTTTTGTGCTCTCCCCCAAACCTCTGTCCCTCTTTTGGACAAGGGATCAGCAATGCAGTGGGTTTAAAACTGTCATTTGGTAAACTTTTATGTTAGGGCAGAAAAAGGAAAAGAAAGGAAAAACTCCCACATATTTTTATTTACCCTTAACCTTTTTTTTTTGGGCCCTTTTTGGAAAAAAAACCCCTTTTGGCAGACCATATGCCCCCATTTTAAGGATAAGCCTATACACAAGGCATGCCCGACCCATTTTCCGGACCTTTTCCAAAAAGTCTTCACCATCTTTATTTTTTGAAGAAATTTTCAAACCCCCCAAAATCCCGAGAGGGAACCCAAGCACAGGTGCTTTCCTATGGCTCAAAGAAAAAAGCCTTTTGGGGTATAGCATTTTAGGCTAGAGTGTTTCCCCTGGGGTTTTCCCACCCTGGTTACCCCAAAATCTCAGGGCAATTTTGGGGCCCCTTTAAAAGATGATGTCCCCCCACCTAGTTCTCAAAAAACCCCGGAAAAGGGGTTTTAGGGGAAAAACAAGTAGTTGGCAAGGCCAGCCGACAGTCATCTTTGAAGGCTGTTGGGGTTTCTATTTAGGGAACCCGATGTCCTCCATTTACTTTCAATAAGAAAGCAAAGAGAAATTTTTTAATTTTTAGGGGAATTTAATTGTTTTTTTTAAAACCCAATTTCCCATACAAACCCCTATTAATTTTCATTTGAGCTGACAGCTCTAGGGTCTGTGGTTCAAATTCCTCTGGTTTCCCCCTGTGGCAGTAACCCGAAAACAAAGCCAAAATAACAAAGAATGGGTAAGTTTTTATAGACCCCCCTACCCACCCAAACATTAAAAAGGGACCGGCGCAACATTCCTAAACCAAAAAACGGCAAAATTGGGCCCTTTCCCCCATTATCTAAAAAAATTAATTTATTTAGGTTGTGGAAAAATACATTTTCCCAAAACGGTATTAGAAACCCAGGTCTTTTTTTAAAAGGGTTTAAGGTTCTTCCCCACGTAAGGTCCCCTTTATTGCTTTCCCCTGTTACACCTTTTAAATTGGCCCCTTTTTACAACTTATTTATGTTTTTTAATTTTGGGTTTTTTAAAAAATTCCCCCAAATTTTTTGATAAAACCCGCCACAAAACTACAATAATTCGGGGTTTCTTTTTTCACCCTTTTCCAAATTTTTTCATATATGTTTGCAGTCCTTGGTTAAACTTCCAAATTTTTTTTTTTTTTTTTTTAACTTTGCCTTTTGACATTGAATGTTACGGAGCCATAACCCTGCTGTATTTTTGGGGTTTTGTTTTATCAGGTGACCCCCCCTCATCTGGGTGGTGTAATAGCCCCTTTTGGGCCCCCGGGTCCCACGCTCAGGGGGATTTTAGGGTTTTTCTTTTACCCGAAGGGTTCCGTGGTGCTGGTTTAACAAATTGGGGGACAGAATTCCACACTGACACCTGGTACTAATCCTACACACAAAGTAAATCACACACTCTCCTTGGGAGCTTTCTATCGCAAAGGAAGCACCCACTGCAATCAGAAATATCACCTCGCTTCACAGCTAATCAGGAGTCACCAACAGCCAATATATATATCCAAATTTAAACAACATATCACCAGTCAGTGAAATGCATAGATTAGTATCTATTAATCAATATATAAATCAATGTCTCTGCAGCCTACTAAAAGTTGGTAAATCACCAATCAGGCAATTAAGACACTTTATACATTTTTTAACTAGGATCAATAAGCATATACACTGAGGGCACATTGATATAATACAAAATTTTTTTTTTTTACAACAGACAAAACACAAATTTAAAACTGCAATTTTCCCTGAGGTATGTATTAATCAACATATGATTTCATAAAAACAAATATGCTTAATGTTTATCAACACCATCATACACACTTTGAGTTCTCCAGATTTCTACATAGGTTTCCCCTGTTTTGTTAATGGGGAGGTTTATGCGCCTTCAACCATCCCCCCAACAAAACAGACACAAACATATATTTCACCTGACAAAAAGTATACACATTTTCCTAGATACTTGGTATAACAGATCTATTCAGAACTTCAGCAGTGAAACTAATTCTTCCAAACCCCAATTATTGAAGCACACAAGATCAACATACTGCCATGATGAATTAGATGTGAGGGTAGTAGGATTTTACCTTTGCTTCAGATAAACAAAGTAAGGAAAATACAGCACTTCTCTGCACAAGTTAATAACACTGCTTTCTGTCATGTGAGAAAACCTAGCATTCTGTTGGCATGAACCAAGACTAAGAAGGAAAATGCTTCGCCCAGAATCACTACCATAAATTATCAAAATCTTAAAAAGAATATAATTGACACTGTTAGTATTGTCATTCATCAATCATGCCTTTTATGCTTTGTTTACTCCATCCATATTATTTTAATAAGTGGTCAGTGTTTCTCTGACACTTAATCATCACAAATAACCACATATTTCTAAACAAAGGTTTAAGTAAATACAAGTTTAATCTTTTTCTAGTCACTTCACTTTTATCAACAGGAGATACATATATAATCTCCCATAGTCTGGTTGCACTGATGTACCCTACTAGAGCAGAGAAAAGATTTAGGCTGAGGTCTGCAGTCCCCCAGTCCCCCACTTCTTCTCACTGTCTGCAAAAGCTTATCATCTCACTAACCTAGAAGTCTTTTGCAGATGTTTCAGTCACAGTGTTTACTCCCTTAAAGAAAAAAGACCTCACACTTTCACATTTCAACAACCATGCAGAACTTATTTAAACATTCAGTTTCCTTAAATCCATTTGATCAGCCACTGTAATCACTCACTGCCTTTTGCAAATTTTTACTCTAAAATCCATACTTTGTGTTCCTGCTCTGCAGCCCGCAGCACCTGTGGATCAAAAATCCCCTAGGTGGCAAAAATTGGTAGGTGAACCTTTTTTCAATGTTTGAAGAGCCCATGACCCCAAGGGCTTTGACAATATCTATTGCCAACTCTAACCCTTGTTTCCGAGTTTGCTTGCTCACATTGGGTACCATTTCCAGAGTCTAATCCTAGACTGTGTTTCCACAACACAGTCTGATTCTTGGGTCTGTCTGCTCTCACACACTTGCAGAGCAAAAACTATCCCATTTCCAGACTCTAGTCCTAGACTGTGTTAACCTGTGTCTTCTGACACGACACAGTCTGATTCCTGGGTCCCATTTTCAGAGTCTAATCCTAGACTGCGTTTACCTGTGTCTTCTGACACAACACAGTCTGATTCCTGGGTCAGGTACTCACACCCTTGCAGAGCAAAAACTAATCCGATTCAATTAGGCTATTTTCATACTTGCAAAACACTTGAGTTTCAATCATCACATTTACACAAACAGTATTTTACTTTCAATGTTTAAAACAATCTCTGATGGCAGTGAAAGAGCTCACACATGTAATTGAGCTCTTTTACACTCACAATATATATTTCTTACACCCTCACGATGGTCTTCCTACCTAGATCATCTGCACAGAAAATATTCTCAAACAATTAGTTCTCTATAATTACAACCAAACCCAAGACAAGCTTTAAGTGCCCAAACTTTGTTATCCAACTCTTGGAGAGAGAGAGTAATAACTAATATGGTTTTCTAGGATATCTCCAAGCAATGTATTCTTTTGCTAAATAATGGACACAATTTAATACATTTAGGACAGGGCATTTAACATAAAAAAAAAATATCCTACTGGGTATCCACTATTCTGATCTTTAAACACAGTGTATACTTCATTTAAATAAAATGAAAAGAAAGAACACGTTGCAACAACAGCACACGTACAGCGTAAGCTATAACAAGCGTCTTCTGAAATACACAAATGACAATCACAGCTTCACATGTAGCCCCACTCCTTCTTTCTGCATTGCACAGAGCACAGGAGGAGTTAACCATGTGACAATGCAGCCCGTCATATCACTATCATACAGAAACATTCATAACAGAACTTATACATTTACAAGTGGAACAGCACATAAAGTTATTTGAAGTACATATTCATGGTAGGGCAAGAGATACATGCAACAAGCTGCTTACAGGTTTTAGAGAAAAAACAGGGCGAAAAAAAGACAACTGTGCAGCCTTGAACACCCACTCATAGATAACAGCCACTCACATTCTTGTGTAGTTAACTGGTTCACATACTTACAAAGTTATAACTTAAAGCAAGCACATAGAAACACATATAACTTAGAAATCTGAATACAAGACAAACAAGTAACAAAATCCCAAAGATGGAGCCTTCATCAATCAATTAATCCCAGGCCTCGTCCCCACAGCCGACAATCTGATAATCCTGGAGAAGAGAGGAGGCAAGTGTAGAAATATCTACAGACCGGCCGGATATTTGCATCCCCCATTCACCAAGATATAGACAATCTTCGGCTGAGAGGCGATAGATGGGATCTTGGTGGGACCTCCAAAACTGTCAGAGTAATAAGTTATTATACTTAGTACTCCCAGAAGGGTCACATCTTTGGGTGTCACCAGCTGGCGACCGCGGGAGAGCAATGATGAGTCACAGGTTGAGATTCAAAATCACTCTGGGAGCAAAGCCCCCCCAGATCTTTATTTCATAGACAAATTGTTACATGATATCAAAGGGTTAAAGGACAAGCCCACCCTAACCAATGGAAATACAATATGGGCGTAAATAATCATTGGTGCACATTAATATTCATACTTCTTACTGGGCAGTGTCCCAAAATTAATTAAAATTCAAACAAAAACATAAATCCTTTATATGTGTCAAAATAAAGAAAAACATCCCATTATTCTGCAAGTGCCCAAAAGGTATCAAGATCATTTCAGCTCAGCTTCCAATTATAATTGGACATCATAATTGGACATCTACATTTATTTCAAAACATTACATGAGAACAAGAACTTTTCCCACTAGTGTGTCCTTGGCACCTTGGCAGCTACAGAGCAATCCAAAGCTAAGTTTCATTATGAAAACATCTTTAGGATACACAGAAAGAAAGGACAGAGCAGAATAAAGAAATAAAGACAAAATGGAGTCTGTTCAGGCCTAGACTGCATGGCTATATCTACTCTAACACTTTCCTCTGCAGGGCATAGTGCCCTAGCTGCTACATGTGGCTGTTCTTGGGGGTGAAATTCAGATAAATTGTGCCAGCTTAGATATACGTTCAGGCTCCCATCTATCTCTCCCCCTGCACTTTGCTTCTTTGTTCACCTTGGAGTTTGGGTGTCATCTTGGATTTCAGGCATGGTCGGGTTCTTCACTTTTTTGTTAGGGTATGTTCACACAGCATTTGTTAAATACATTTTTGGGTACATTCTATGTACTGAAAAATGGACCCTAAAAAAGTATTTAACAATGTTCAAGTGTGATTACATTGATTTCAATGTAAAATACGTATCATCGTTCAGACAATACATGTTTTACATACGTTTTTGCATTGTGTAAAACAGATGCGTTCAAAGAATTGACATGTCAATTCTTGATCCATTTTACACATTGAAAAGCCCATAGAAATAATAGGGAAGTGTTTTTACAGTCCAGAAAATGTATGTGGTACGTTTTTGGATGCATTTAACGCAATACGTTTAACGCATTTTCAAAAAACATATCCAAGACACTGTGTGAACATACCCTTACCATGCATATTCGGAATAGTTAGTCTGAAGGCATCAGAATACTCTAGGGACCTTCTAACAGAAGATAATCAGGCTTGGGTCATCCTGTTCACAGGCGGTTTGTCAGCTCCTGCTTGTGCCTCCTCTCCCATCCTGGACAGGCCCCGCTCCTGTAAACCTTTTTAATGAAACAATAAAAGTGTATTCAATAAGATTCACAAAATGTAACATACAAGAAGATATAAAATCTTCAAAAACTATTCATTACAGTATAAAGCATAATGTTTTTCCAATCTATGAAAAAAAGAGTGACATATATTACAGAATATACAGGTGGTATAGTAGATGGTACATAACAGAAAGCAGGAAAAACTCGTGATCTAAATGATAGCCATATGTGATAGATTGATTGGATAAAATGACAGTGACTAATTAGGGGTGGACAAATTTTTTCTCATACTTTGTACATTAATTCAATTTAGACTCGGCACCTCTAATGGAAAGCATCTATTATTTAGCTTTAAGTTTGTGAGCTATGAAAAAAGATTTGTAAAGAAAAATTCTAGTCCAATGAAGTTTAATAACTTGGGCCCAAAAGCCCTTAAAGACAATCCCATAGATGAAAAAAGCGTGCTATGTTTCACTATCCTGGATTTTATTAAGGATCTATAAATACATTTTTATTAAATTTTCAAGTCTCTTTTTTGAATTGATGAAAAAAGTGCCAGAACTTTGTTGACATTTTGGACATAAATCAGGGATCTTCAGTCTCTGAACTCTCCTGGTGGTAAGGTATGCCTTTTGGAGGATATATATTTGGGACATCTGCTCAGCAAATTTAGGAGAGATTAACAGCGGTATATTTAGGACTAATCTGTGATCATCTGAAAGATCCCTGATATCTGTTGCCCATCCAGCTCTAGTAGGCAATGTTTCTGACTTTGTTTTGAGATCTATTGTTATGACTCCCAGGTCTGCCCCCAACGCCTCAACTCGCCTCCCAGTTCTTTCAGCACAATTTTTACTTTCATGGTCTCCCTCTCTGTCAGTAACGTGTGTCTGCCCCTTTAGGAGGTTCCTGTCTGCGTGAGATTCAGCCTTGGATTGGAACAGAGTCTCACAGGTTAAGTTCCTGAATCCAATCCCTAGCTGAAGTGGGTTTTTAAATACGGCTGTTTGTTTGTTCAGTGCGTGTGATTTTTCTTGTGTTCTGACTTTTAGTTCTGTGCAGTTCTGCTATCTTGTGTTTCTCTAGTTCTGCACTTCAGCTTGCATCTTGGTTACTCTCTGGCTCTGCAATTTTGTACTGCGTTCTTGTCTGGCTTGACGTTTCTTTGACTGACCACATTTGCGCATTTGATTTCTGTTTTGTCTGTGCGCCGTTCATCTATAGTATATTGCCTGTCTGCTTCCTGCTTAAGGCCAGGGTTTGTTCAAGATAATGTTCCAGTGCGGAGTCGCCCTTTCTGGGGTGGTTGCTCTCCTTTTATGAAGGGTGAGCCAGGGATACATATAATGGAACCCCTGACACTCTCCATATTGTTTCTGATCATAGGGGAACAATTTGTCTCCAAATTTTGGTGAGCGTTTTGCTCCTGTAGCAAAGGTCAAGTTGGATTTCTCCTTAACTTACCACCCTCACCAACAAACAGGTGGAAAGGGTGAACCAGGTTCTTGGGAATTATCTACATTACTTTGGCTCTTTCCAAAAAGATCATTTGGCTGATCTTGGGCTGAGTTCTCTTTCAATCATCTCAATTCTGATTCTGCAGGAGCCTTCCCGTTTTTTAATATCTACAGGCAACACCCCCAGCTCTATCTACCATTGCCAACATCCTTGGATGTTCCCACTGTGGATTCCCAAGTTCAAGAAATATCCTTTATATGACAAGACACCCATGAATCTCTCCTTCAAGCATCTTCCTAGACAAAATCCGAAGCAGACAAGAAACGAAGACCTCTTCCAGTGTTCCATTTATGAATTAAAGTCTGGTTGTTGGCTAAGAATGTTCAGCTAAAACATCCCAGTCTCAAGCTTGGTCCACGATTTCTAAGGCCCTTCCTGGTCCTTCGGAAGATTAATCCAGTCTGCTATAGGCTCTATTTACCTCCTTGTGTAATCCTGAATTCCTTACATGTCTTTCTTCTGAAGCATGTGGTCCTCAATTGCTTTTCCAGAGATCCCGTGACTTCTGCTATGGAAGCTGATTCAATTGACACCAATGAAGTCCAAGAAATTCTGGCCAAGAAGAAGAGGTAAAAAAAAAATAAATACTACCTGATCAACTGGAAACAGACCAGTGGAAAGGACCTTGGAAAATATTAATGTTTCTTCCTCATCCATAGGTTTCACCTTTGGCAGACTCGGAAGAAGAGGGGGGCTTAAGTGAGGGAGTACTGTCACTATGCGTGCCACGGTACCCTCTCTGGACCTCAGATGCACTGTGTCTTTTGTCACTGCCTGCTGCCATGTACTAACTTCTTCTCGCTCATGCTCTCCTTCTCTGTGCATGGCTGGTATGAAAATGCTGGCTCTCTGTAATTTAAAGGGCCAGTGCCCAATTTCCCTGTACCTATCCCCTGCCATCAGCTGATATTTAAAGGAACACCTCCTAACCTTTTGCCAGTTTGTTGGTGTTAGTTTCCTCAGCTGCAACACCTGTTTCAAGTATTTTCTAGTTTAGATGTTTGGCTATTGTGTTTCTGACTACTTTCCGACCCTGACCATTGCAAGTATCCTGACTGTTCCTCCTGTACCCTGTTGGCAACTTGGCTCTTACCATGTGTGACCACATTAGGGGCAGCAACTTGGGAGTTTCCCACAGCCAAGTCCATTCTGACTTGTGGCGAGTCCTGGTGAAAATCAGGGTGCTCTTTAGACTCCACTCCCTGGCATGATTATTCCCATCTCTTGCGGTGTCTCAGCAGATCCAACACATTCCTAGAGTGACAACTATTAAAAAGAAATAAAATATAGATATATTCTTTCTCCCAGGCTGTTTAAAGAGGAAACCAGGAGTAAAAAAAATTGTTAAGTATTACGTTTGCTCTAGGAAACTGTGTTTGTACTGCAGGCCTAACTTGCATGTAAAACAAGTTATAAGAATTTGGGATATCTTTTTCAGACTGAATTTGTTGATGGATTTTAACACAACTTCCATACAGAAATCATCAACAAAATACATGTCATTATCCTTCCACACTGACTGCAGGGAAGAAAATATAGCTCAGGTAAAGATGGGTATTCCATATCGGGTTATATCTGTCAAAAAACATTCTATAGCAGAGGTCCCTACCTCTTGCCCAAATTAATAAAATTTGACTCAACAAGGGGTACTTCTACAACTCTCTCCGAGCACTACCTCTCTGAAAAGAGTTCAATAAAACAAAATCACAGAAAAAGGCCATACTTACAGTTCAATGGCTGAATAATAGACTACTCCCAGTAGTAGGCAATATAAGCCCCAGTGCTACTTGGGAGAATTAAGACAGGTGCAGATAACTAATGAGCAGTAGCTCACACACCCATCCACTAGGAGGGCAATTGAATTCTAAAAAACTGCACATTGGATAAGTACCAGTTCACACCAGAATGCAGAATAGCCACAATATCATACAAGGCAAGACTGCAGAAATCTAATAAATACCAATAAGACAACCACTTACACGCGTTTTATGCATTAAGGGGCTGGATGCTAGTATTAGAATTGCATATACATATGCAAGGTGCCACTTATACAGTTACATGCAGTGCACCATGCTGGCTTACAACCTTTGGTGCCTCTACTATTCGATTGGGCGGGCTGCCCAGCACATTTCAGGTGTCCAACACAAAATACTAACACCCTTTGCTTCCCAGTATTTAGGTAAAAAATTTACACACTGGAAAAATATGAAATATGAGGTATTTGTTGATACAGTGGCCACTATATTCACAAGCTCACATAACATGCAAGGTTCCTTATTTTCTTGCCCCAGTGCTACTTTGGAAAAATATAACAGGTGCTGGGCAGCCCGCCCAACTGGATAGTAGAGGTGTCATAGATTGTAAGCCAATAGATATATATTGTTGCTCGGCACACTATATGCAATAAGATGCTAAGTCGAATGATGATTTCAATCCAAATCCATTACTTGTATTATAATTGACAGCACTCTTCTTCTTGTGTATTAGAAAATTTTATTAAATATTCATATTAAAAGCGACACCAACATCATTCAGTACGTTAACTTTTCGGTCATACAAGACCTTCTTCAGAATTAGTCACTACAGAACAAGTGTCATGGTTCGCGCCAAAGCCCGTAGGACGGGCTGCGGGTGAACCCGTGCCCCCACTGGTCCCCGATCCCTCGTTCCCCTGAGCGCAGCCACTTAACGCACCGCGCTCCTGCTTCCTTTCGTTCGTCGGCTGCCGGGTGCGCGTCCCCGCCTCCTAGGGCGCGCACGCGCTGGCTCTTTAAGATTTAAAGGGCCAGCGTGCCGGTAATTGGTGATTGCCGGCCGTTGACCATATATGTTGGCTCCACCTCCAACATACCCTTGCCGAGTCCATAGTGCCTGTACCTATGCGAGGAAGCCTTCTAGAATTCCGGTTAGCCTTCTCTGTGTACCAGGTCCGTGTGCACCCGTCCAACGACCACGAACCTTCGCTGCCTGCCCTGACCTGCTGGCCTGGCCCCGACTACGAGTTCGTCTGCCAATTCTGTACCTCGTTGCACCTCGGCTCCTGCCGCAGGCAATTCACATCAGGGGTAGCGACCTGGTGGAATCCCGCCGCAGCAAGTCCATCCCACTTTGCGGTGGGCTCTGGTGAAAACCGGGACCCACTTAGACTCCGCTCCCTGGTGTGGCCCGTACCATCGCATGCGGTGGCCCAGTGGATCCACTACTCCCTGTAATTACAGTTGGACTCGGCCATGGATCCCGCCAAGGTGCCGTTGCCCAGTGTTGCCGATCTCACCACCAATGTGGCCCAGCAGACTCAGCAACTGTCGCAAAAAGCTCGGAAGCTGCATCAGCTGTCCGAGATGGCGCAGCAATTCTTCTCTTCCCAGCCTCGCCAGCCACAGTCCTCTCTGCAGGTTATGTCTTCGGCTGCCGTGGCGTCCGTCGGTCCCAAGCTCCGATTATCGCTGCCGACGAAATTTGATGGGGACCCCAAATCATGCAGGGGGTTCATCACTCAATGCTCCTTGCACGTGGAACTCATGGTCAACCAGTTTCCTACAGAACGCTCCAAGGTGGCTTTCGTGGTCAGTCTCTTCTCTGGGAAAGCCCTTGCCTGGGCCACCCCACTTTGGGACAGAAGCGACCCTGTGACGTCCGATTTCCAGGCTTTTCTGGCAGAGTTTCGGCAAGTCTTCGAGGAACCGGCGCGTGCCTCCAACTCCGAGACGGCTCTTCTGAATCTACGACATGGCGACTCCTCCGTTGGGGACTAAGCGGTGCAGTTCCGTACTTTAGCCTCGGAACTCTCCTGGAACGAGGCGGCCCTGTGTGCCACTTTCAAAAAGGGGCTCTCCACTCAAGTAAAGGATGTACTGGCTTTGTGGGACTTGCCCTCGTCTCTGGGTGAATTGATCCATCTGGCCTCCCGCATCGACATGCGCTTTCGTGAGAGGCAGGAGGAACTCCGACAGGAGCATGAGCCCTTCCATAACCGCCGTCTGGCCCCGGTGTTCCAGAGACCTCCTCTGTCTACTTTGCGCCAGACCGGAGTGCTTTCTTCGAAATTGTCCTCTACGTCCGGAAAACGCCCGCACCTAGGCCACTTGGGAGAGGCATCCCTGGGTCTGAATAGTTCTTCTCCTCGCTTGGCCATGCCCATACGGGTTGTGACCGTGTCCGGAGTGCAAGTCAAAGTTCCCGCTTTTCTGGATTCGGGATCCGCCAGGAATTTTATGGATGCAGCCTTGGTGACGAAGCTTCGTCTTCCGCTGACTCGCCTTAAGAAGCCGCCATTTCTTCCGTAAGCGGAGAACTCCTGAGGGACTCCATCCAATTCCGCACAGAGTCGGTGTTCCTGCATGTCGGGGCGTTACACAAAGAGAAGATGTGTTTTATGTGCTTCCCCGTTCCTCTTCAGCGATCCTGTTGGAGCTGCCATGGCTGCGGTACCATGCCCCTACACTGGACTGGAAAACGGGCGAAGTAACGCATTGGGGTGTTGCCCGGTTGGGGTGTCACCCGGTGCCACCCACTTCTCCATCGTCGCCCCCGGAACCTCTGCCAGGCCTACCGGCGGAATATCAGGACTTCGCGGATGTGTTCTCCGAAAAACAGGCGGAGAGGCTGCCCCCTCATCGGCCGGACGATTGCCCTATTGACTTGGTGCCCGGTACGAGTCCTCCCCGGGGTAGGGTCTATCCATTGTCAGTTCCCGAGACCGAGGCCATGTCGGCCTACATCCAGGAAAACCTCAAGAAGGGCTTCATCCGTAAGTCCACTTCCCCAGCCGGAGCGGGATTTTTCTTTGTGGAGAAAAGGACGGCTCGCTTCGTCCCTGCATTGACAATCGCGGGCTTAGCAAGATCACGGTGAAAAACCGCTACCCGCTGCCACTTATCACGGAGCTCTTCGATTGGCTTTGCAGGGCCAGGATTTTCTCCAAGTTGGACTTGCGCGGGGCATATAATCTCATCTGCATACCAGAGGGGGATGAGTGGAAGACGGAGTTTAACACCCGCGACGGGCATTTTGAGTACTTAGTGATGCCCTTCGGCCTGTGTAATGCTCCGACAGTCTTCCAGGAGTTCGTCAATGAGATTTTCAAGGACATCCTGAACACCTGCGTCATCGTATACATGTATGATATATTGTTCTTCTCCCCGGACGTGAAGGCCCACCGTCTGCATGTGCGTCAGGTCCTTAGACGACTGCGGGAAAACCATCTATACGCCAAGCTAGAGAAGTGTCGGTTCCATCAAACCAGTCTGCCCTTCCTCGGCTACATTATTTCGGACAAGGGACTCCAAATGGACCCAGCCAAACTGTCCGCTGTTTTGCAGTGGCCTCGTCCAGTTGGCCTTCGGGCCATACATTGCTTCTTAGGCTTCACCAACTATTACCGCCAGTTTATTCCCCACTTCTCCTCAGTGGTAGCTCCTATTGTGGCTCTTACTAAGAAGTCTGGCAACCCGAAGCAGTGGCCACAAGCGGCTGAAGAAGCATTTTCCCGGCGTAAAATGGCATTCGCCCGGGCTCCTGTCTTATCGCGACCCGACCCCGAAAAACCCTTTTTTCTGGAGGTTGATGCTTCGGCAGTAGGAGCGGGGGCGGTGCTTACTCAGCGAGATCCCAAGGGCAATGTCGTCACGTGTGAATTTTTCTCCAAGACATTTTCTCCGGCCGAGAAGAACTACACGATTGGGGACCGCGGGCTCTTAGCTATTAAGCTTGCCCTGGAGGAATGGCGTCATCTTCTGGAGGGAGCTCGGCATCCGGTCACGATCTACTCGGACCACAAGAACCTCGCATACCTTCAGACGGCTCAGCGCCTTAACCCTCGACAAGCCCGCTGGTCTCTTTTCTTCTCCCGTTTCAATTTCACCATCCATTTCCACCCCGCTGAGAAGAATATTAAGGCTGATGCTCTGTCGAAGGTAAAGTTGGACTTTTCTTCGGCCTACCATCCTCAGTCTAATGGGCAGGTGGAACGGGTCAACCAGATCCTGGGAAATTACCTACGCCATTTCGTATCGGCTCGACAGGACGATTGGTCCAGCTTGTTGTCCTGGGCGGAATTTTCGTACAACTCCCTGGATTCCGAGTCGACGGGTGCCTTGCCCTTCTTCGTGGTGTATGGACAACATCCCCACCCTCCCCTCCTACTGTCTTCGGCTTCAGATGTTCCCGCCGTGGATATGCTGGTTCGGGATCTTAAGGCCATTTGGAAGGACACGTTGCATTCTCTGCGTCGGGCCTCCGCTCTAATGAAGAATAGGGCAGACAAGAATAGAAGACCTTCCCCGTCTTTTGCTCCTGGGGACAAAGTCTGGCTATCTTCTAAATATGTACATCTGAAAATTCCTAGCTACAAGTTGGGTCCCCGTTACCTTGGTCCATTTGTGGTCCTGAAAAGGATTAATCCTGTGGCCTACAAGCTCCGGCTCCCTCCCACTATGCGCATCCCGAATGCCTTTCATGTCTCGCTGCTCAAACCGTTCGTTTTAAATAGGTTTTCTCAGAAGGTGGCGCCCCCTTCCCCAGCGGCTGATAATTCAGATGTCTTCGCAGTAAAGGAAATTTTGGCCATGAAGACAACCAGAGGGAAGCGTTATTTCCTTATCGACTGGAAGGGGTTTGGGCCAGAGGAAAGATCATGGAAGCCCGAGGACAACATTATGGACCGAGAACTACTTCAGAGGTTCCTCCAGGCCATATGGATAAGGAGGCCGAAGGGGCGGTACTGTCATGAGTCGCGCTGAAGCCCGCAGGATGGGCTGCGGGCGAACCCGTGCCCCCACTGGTCCCCGTGCGCCAGGAGCAAGTGGCGTCGCGGTCCGCATACCGTGGGCGCACTCGTTCCCCTGAGCGCAGCCACTTACCGCACCGCTTCCTTGCGTCCGTCGGCTGCCGAGCGCGCATGTCCCCGCCTCCTAGGGCGCACACGCGCTGGCTCTTTAAGATTTAAAGGGCCAGTGCGCCGGTAATTGGTGTTTGCTGGCCGTTGACCCTATATATTGGCTCCACCTCCAACATACCCTTGCCGAGTCCATAGTGCCTGTACCTATGCAAGGAAGCCTTCTAGAATTCCAGTTAGCCTTCTCCGTGTACCAGTTCCGTTTGCGCACTTCCATCGATCACGAACCTTCGCTGCCTGCCCTGACCTTCTGGCCTGTACCCGACTATGGGGTCGTCTGCCGATTCTGTACCTCATTGCACCTCGGCTCCTGCCGCAGGCAAGTCACATCAGGGGTAGCGACCTGGAGGAATCCCGCCGCAGCAAGTCCATCCCGCTTTGCGGCGGGCTCTGGTGTAAACCGGGACCCACTTAGACTCCGCTCCCTGGCGTGGCCCGTACCATCACCTGCGGTGGCCCAGTGGATCCATTTCTCCCAGTCGCTACAACAAGACAAAAAAAAGACACAAAAATTACAAAAAATCCTAATCACATACATCACGTATAGTTACATTTTTTTTTAAAGAAATTAACAATAACACATGTTAAACAAATATTACTATGTGATCCCATCACCAAAGTAACATCATTAAAATGGTACATAATACTATTTGTTCAATCAAGATACCCATCAATAATCTGTCAGGTCATACAGTCCCATCATATAAGTATGTACAATGTATATCAACCATAGAATATAGCCTACCTTATGTTAAGTAAGTATAACACTTTGTTTTTGAGTACCATCCGCAGCCCAGTCTTAGCGCAGAAAGAAAGCTCTGTCACGCCGATACCAACGGCGTCTCTAAATACTAGCTGCGCATGCGCAACTGTCCCGTCACTAAAATACTGGCATGATGCGGTCTAGACCTGACTTACACCCTCACTGGTAAATCTTTATTACACAGGTTTTAACAACAATCAAGATAGAATATAACTCAAAGTGCAGCTAATGAAGACGGAAGCAAAACAAAACAAATAGACATTATGAGCCGCCACAAAGAACATCTATAAAAGAACTAAATCAATAAACAAATCAATCTAATATCTAATCATAAAATATGAATCATAAGGACATGTACTCTAACCTAAAAATCATATTAACCCAAAACTTACATTACATCAAAGCAACATAGCAAAATAACAAAATTAACCAAAAATTAGTATAACATAAATAACCAAAATTAATACAATATTAAATAAATAGACAATAGAGGGTTAATATATAATTAGTGTGACCACAGTAAGTAACCAAAATTAATACAACATTAATAAGATCAAAGTCTTTTACATACACCATACCCTTGCTAATAGTGTGTCTAAAAAAGAGAGAAGACAAAAAATATATATAAATCAGATATACATAGATTCTCAAATATTGAAATCGCATTCACGATTAAGTCCATTGGGAGTCATAGATTTAAGGTGGTATATCCACCAAGACTCTCTTTCCCTAAGTATCTTAAGGTGATCGCCACCTCTACGTGGACGCCTCACCTGCTCCAGCACTTGGAAACGCAACTGTGAGATGTTATGTTTGGCTTCCAAGAAATGGTTAGGGACCGGCAAACAAGTCTTTTGACATCCGATCGTTGATTTATGGCTCGCAATACGATCCTTTATTCTCTGCATTGCCTCACCCACTTATATCAAACCACATGGGCATTTCAACATATATACAACTCCAGATGTATCACATGTGTAATAACCTCGTATTGGTATATGCTTACCACTATGGGGGTGTTGGATGTATTCCCCACGTATAACATTAGCACAATGGGAACAGTGCACACATGGATATGTTCCTTTCCTTACTGTTCTTATGGATCGTTAAACCAATGTCGGTTTTAACGGACCTATATCTGCTCTAACTAATAGGTCTCTCATATTGCGAGGACGCTTTGTACAAACCATCATGGGGGATTGAAATTCAGGTATTTGGGGATAATGTTGGCGAAGCCTCCTAATAACTTGATGAATTTTTGGCATTGATTAAAATGGATATTCCACGAGCCATATAGGAGAAAGTTGAGTGATAAATCGAGATACCCTTTCTAAGTATGGATATATAGTAAACAAATTATTATTTGCCTAGATGAAATTGATATTTTTTCCCTTGTATTGCATATCTCTGGCATATCTCTTACATCTTGTCGCAGCTCAAGCTCTGGCTAGTGCTTTTAGCCACAGGTGCATCTGTGTACTTCCATACCGTGGTCCTTGCTCATGTGCTCACCTACCTGTCCATTCTTCCTGATGACTTTGCCTCTGACTACTCCGTAGGCCCATCTGCGTGTACCCAACCTGATTTAATGGGCAAGCAAGCACCACCCAGCTTTCCAAAAATCAATGCTCTCTGACTTTAGTGTATATGAATACTTCTTCCTCATTCCTTAGTACCAGTTTGTTGGTGCATCTTGGTATGTTACTTATGTTTGACCTGATTGTGACTCCTGTGATTGATCTTTGATTTCCTGACCCATTTACACTTGAACTCCGTCTGCCCTGACTTTGTGCCTGCGACCTCATCTATAATTGTATGCCCCAACCTCTCTGCTAGTGACCTGATTAAGCCTCTGTCTCTCCCTCCTGTACCATGCTTGCATGCTAGTAGTCACTACAGGTATCGGGAGTAGCAATCTGGGAGTTATCTTGCAGCAGAGTCCAAGCCCCATTGCGGGAGTTGAGGGTGAAAAACAGAAGCTGCTTAGACTCCACACCTTGTCAAGGCTTTATACCAAAACCATGGTTGGTAAAGAGGATCCTCTCCTGATCATTACACCTATAAGGTACTTCCAGAACTGTAGACAAGCAGTAGAAATAGGCCTATTTTTTCATTGCTGTGAACTGTGCCCTTTTGTGCTGCACTTCCAAGGAGAAGTTCAGATAGATATGAATTTGAGCATTCCAATATGAAATAGGACTTTGTTCATGGGCCAGACATAACAGCACGTCCCTATCCCTGTAATTCAGAAATTTAGTGATGTAAACATACTGGAGAACCTGTCTCCAACAATTGTGCATGGGAAGATTCCTTTTACCATTCTGAGAGGTCTACAAACCTTAAGTTACTTTGTCTGAGCCTGTTTTCCTGGTCATCAATCTTTTCTTTAAACCTTCCAACATTATCGACCAGCTTCGAATAATTTGCATGAGTCTGTTGCCTGTTCTCAAGATCACTGACTTATTGTTTCACTTCAGTAACCTGCTCCTATGTTTTTTGAGCGTTCTGTCAAGTCAGTTGTAAGTCAATTTTGATTTCTACGATTTTGATGGTTAGAACCAATTGCCACTTTTAGATAACTGAATCTGGGCATCTGGGTTTAACTTAGAACCTGTCTAAGAGTCCAAAGCAGGTAAAGGAGGATCCGAAGTCTGAGTAAATGTAAATGACTCAGGTCTCCTAAAGCCTGCCAGTTGGTCAGAAGGGTTAGTAAATGTCTTTGGAGGAGGAGTAAATGCTCTGTATATACTGAGAGGTTGAGGAAAAATTAGGTCAGACTGGTGGTCACTGGGATCTGAGCGCTAATTAATTATGGCAATATAAAGAGTACCTTCCTCTTAAAGGTAGATCAATAAAACTGTCTATGCAGGCCAAGTACAAGAAATGTAACTGTACAGTTATACCCCTAACACAGAACCCGCTTTCCTGCGTATAAGAAACTCAGAAAAATTGCCCAAGTAGACTTAGGATTATGAAAGGCTGTAAGAGGTCAGACAAGATACCTTTCTTGCTATGATAAGCCAAAAGGAACTAAAAAAATTGCTCAGATAGGCTGGGTTTGCCTCTAAAAGGACCAAGGGATTCATAACCTGCTAGCTAGGCATCTCAGGAGTTAAATATGCAGGATTTTCACAGGATGTAGTATGTCTCAGGAGCTGCAGAATTGCACATCTGCTCAACTATCCAGCTAGCCACCCTCTGGCATGTGACTGAAGATCTCAGCAAAAGAATAGAAATTCAGCTGACTGAGATGCACAGCGTCATAGAAACCAAAGAGAATGAACTGGATGAAGACTATCTTGAAAAGTTTCTTTAACAAAGCAAGGCCCGGTGAGAGTGTCTATATAGGCCTGGAGTTTAGCAGTTTGGATCATATGCTCTAGGCCTGCTTGAGACACTGAAAGTGGCCATACCACATCCCCATAAAACAGGGTTAACTTCACATGTCGTCCGCACTAGTACACTCTCGGCACATATAAGAAGCGGCAGTGTCCCAACACAGCTTGGGGAAATAAGTATGGCAGGACTGAGCGGGTCACAAAGTTTGTACATGTCACCAGTAGCACTTGCAAGGGGCAATTTTAGAGTATGTTTGGTAAATTCAGGACCACTTTACACCACCAACTGATGTTGCAGGGTATGTCTTTGTTGCAATACCAGGCACAGGACAAGACACTTGGCTCCGGCAGGGCTGAAACCTGTATGCTTTCATAGTTTTTTTTCACAGCAGGTTTTCCCTCTCCTCCTATTCATATAGGAATGATCAGTGCAAGATGATAGAGGATTCCTGTGCCCTGGTAGCAAGGTTTTCTCTGTGTTGGCAGAATGAACCTGGCTCTCTGAGGTAATCTAAGCATAGGGAGGTAGATGCTAAAACATTGGTTAATGCGTCTCTTTTTTATTAAACAGTAAAGTTTAATGAGAAAGAAAAGAAATTACACATGATTTGTTTTGTTATTGCATGCATATATCGACTGACCTTTTGTGCTTTCAAGAATCAAGCTGAAAGCATCATGCATGGAGCACTGCAAGTCAAGATGGAGGCAGCCATAGTGCTAACCTGAAAACATGCTGTAGTAGCTGGGTAAGGCAGACACTCATCTGTCTGCTGATGACATGTTTGATACAAACAAAAGGGGCTGAAATAATAAAGTTTAAAATGCTAAAAAAAATATAAAAGTCATGAAATAGAAATCTTAAATCAGGGCAATGAGTTAGCATGGCTTGTAAATGGTCTTTTCACACAGGCATCACACAGATTGGGTGTTAATGGAAAAGTTGTTGGTTGTGGAGGACAAAACACTTCTCCATTGACCATGAAAAGTATACAGGAGGGGAAATATATTGATATTTTTGAGCTACCAGGGAAGCTATTGCCACTTAGGACAAGGACAGGGCAAGAGTGAATGGAAGCAGAGGTGTTCAATGACAGATTGTGTTAAGGGTTTTTTTGGTGCTTAGAAGTGTGGTTTTGAAGAGAAACCTGAATATGTTGAAATACATAGATCTGGTCATAGGTGCATATTAATTTTATGAGAGGATGGGTTAGATGGAGTATTCATCAAGTTTTGGCAGACGGATCTTGATATTTGATCAAGGCTGGTAGGTAGGGAGAAGAGTGTCTGAGCCATGGTGATATTGCTGGGTCCTGGGGGACTAAATATGGTGTCTATAGGCATATGATACAGTTGATACTGGCACAATGTTTGTACTTACAGGTCTCAAGCAGATAGCAGTGTAACAGGCCTGGATATTGCCATGGAAAAACCATCCATGAGCAATGGAGCACAAGGACTTGGGTGTTGGGTACTGTGGACTGTTCAGGCATTGTTTTGTCTAAAGGAAGTAATAGGAGTTGATTTAAAGCTTTGGTGAAGTGAAGAGGGTTAAAATAGGGCAGTACTTTTTTGTGTCAAGATTGCAACACACACACATGGAGTTAGTAGCTACAGGCCCTGGCAAACTAGCCACAGGTATTTAAGCTGGTACCCAGTTTGAATGGACTTGGGAAACCACAATATTTGGTTGGAGTGGCCAGCCATTAACATAAAAATCCTGTCGGACTGTTTGCTCACTTTCCAGCAGCCATGCCATAGCGCATCATGTGAGGTGCTAAAATCTGTCAAAATCAACCAGCTGTATTGCCCACTATAATAAATAAAGAGTAGGTGGAGCCAGGACTGGGAAAAGGTATTCTGATGCCATAGGCAAATAAGGCATATAGCACCTCCCAATGGAAAATTCAGCCCACTCCTTGCACCCCCTTTAATTAGGTAGTGTATATAGCGGAAAGGCACACCCACTAGAAAAGGCTTCACCCTTTAATTACTCATCGTCCTCTCCCTGCATGGAACCACACATTTTGTCATGCTATAGCTGTTGCATTTCCTATATTTTCTGTATGTGCTATTTTAAAGTACATTAGTGCTTAATAATAATTTCATTTTGATAAGTAATAAAATATTAATAGCACAGTTTGTTACAATCATGGTGATACCAAATGGGTGGATGTTATGTTATGTCATGTACCTTTTATTAAATGAAATATAGTTTAAACCAAAAGTTTACATACACTATAAAAAAAGACACATATGCATGTTTTTCTCACTATCTGACATGAAATCAGAATAAACCTTAGGATTACCAAAATTATTTATATTTGCCAAATGCCAGAAAAATGAGAGCGAGATAATTTTTTAAAGCATTTTTATTACTTTCTGCAAATTCAAAAGTGTACATACACTAGGATTACTGTGCCTTTAAACAGTTTGGGACAACTCATACGATGATGTCATGTCTTTGGAAGCTTCTGATTTATTGGCAACAGCTGAGTTAATTAGAGACACACCTATGGATGTATTTTAATTACACTAGAAACACACTGCTTCCATGTGTAGCATCATGGGAAAGTCAAGAAATCCGCCAAGATATCAGAAAGAGAATTGTTGACTTCCACAAGTCTGGATCATCTTTGGGTAAAATTTCCAGATACTGGAAGGTGCCTTGTTCATCTGTACAAACAATTATTTGCAAGTACAATCAAGATGGGAATTTCCAGCCATCATTCTGCTCAGGATGGAAATGGCTTCTGTGTCTCAGAGATGAAAGTGCTTTGGTCTGACATTTGCATATCAACCCAAGAACAAAAGCAAAAGACCTTGTGAAGATGCTTGCATGAAACTGGTAAGATTGTATCATTATCCACAGTGAAACGAGTACTGTATCAACATGGGCTGAAAGGTCACTCTGCCAGGAAGAAGCCATTACAGATTGATGTTTGCAAATGAACACAGGAACATAGACCTACATTTTTGCAGACATGTCCTGTGGTCTGATGAAACTAAAATTTTACTGTTTGACCATAATGACCATCGATACGTTTGGAGGAAAAAGAACACCATCCCAACTGTGAAACACGGGGATGGCAGCATCATATTGCAGGGTTGTTTTGCTGCAGGAGGGACTGGTACACTTTACAAAATAGATGGCATAACGAGGAAAGAAGATTATGTGGCAATACTGAAGCAACATCTCAAGAGTCAAGACATCAACCAGGAAGTTAAAGCTTGGGCAGAAATGAGTCTTCCAAATGGACAAACTGGTTAGAAAGGGGCTTATGGATAACCAAGTCAATGTTTTGGAGTGGCCATCACAAAGCCCTGAGCTCAATCCTATTGAAAATTTATAAGCAAAGCGGAAAAGGCAGGTGCATGGCTCAGTTACACCAGTTCTGTCAGGAGGATGGGGCAAAATTCCTACCAACTATTGTGAGACGCTTGTGGAAGGATATACAAAATGCTTGACCCAAGTCATACAGTTTAGGGGTAATGCTACTAAATACTAATGAAATGTATGCAAACATTTGACTTTGCAGAAAGTAATACAAATGCCTTAAAAATTTTTCTCTCTCTCATCATTCTGGCAATTGGCAAATATAAATAATTTTGGTAATCCTATTTGACTGAAAACATGCATATGTAAACTTCTGGTTTCAACTGTATATTTTACTTAAAAATTTTTACGCATACTTCTAAAATGCTCAGGTCTGGCCACCATTCACCCTCCCTTTCTCTGACATGTCACTTCTTTCTCAGGGTGCTTAGAACGCGCCGGGGAATACACTGTAAAATCATAACACTCTAAGAGTGCTATGACTTTACCATATTTGCAAGGCATACATCGGACACATTACAGAGCAATTACACCCCAAAGTACACCCTGCAAATACGCTGTGTTAACATAGCTTATTCCTGAACTACTGGCTCTGCCACCTGTCTGTTTCTGACCACTCCCCAGTCCCATGACCATGGTCTAATTCTGATTTCACACCTGTCTTTTTTCATTGCTGTTGTGCCTGGCTTCCTACTTGTGGCTACCCTGGAGACTGCAACCTGACAGCAAAAGGGCTAAGGGTAAACTGCAAGGCTCCCTTTGACTCCACACCTCAGCCCACACCTGGGCCTCTCCTAGCAGTTATAGAAACAAAAAACAAAGAATGTGCGCTCCCGTAATGTAGCACAATTATAACATAACTAATAAATAGGCTGAAAAGAGGTTGTGCTCTAACCTTCTGAAGTTGTGCTTCAGGCTGGCACAACTCTCCATTCCGGCAAACATAAAACATAAGTAGTATCCGATCGTCAGTTGCCACATACCATGACGATTGCCGGCTACAGCTTTCCCAGACCGCACTTTCACCATCAGTGTGTTTGCTGAATTCAAAGAAGTTGATCCAATATCGGACATGCCAACATAAAACGTAGCCTGTTACAGCTCAGTCCCAGGACAGCTCCACTAGTGTGGAGTTAAAAACTAAAACAAGGATATTCGGATTAACGTAGTCCACATTCACTTGGACTATATGAATGGATATGCTCGGAAGTTTTTACAGCGCAAAAATGTGGACTAAATTAAAAAGATATTTATTATATAAAAACACAGAAACAACGCATTTCGACTATGATGACTTCTTCTGGTTCCATAAGAAAATCAGGTTCTTATGGAACCTGAAGAAGTAGTCATAGACGAAACGCGTTGTTTATGTGTTTTTTATATAATAAATATCTTTTTAATTTAGTCAACTGTTTTACGCTGTAAAATCTCCCGAGCATATCCATTCACGTAGTCCAAGTGAATGTGGATTCAATTAATCCGGATATCCTTGTTCTAGCAGTTATAAAGGTATTTAGCACCTCCCCCAGCAGTTATAGAGGTAGTCATGTCTTCCCCCAGCATTTATAGAGTTAGTCAAGGCCTCCCCCAGCAGTTAAAGAAGTTGTCAGGGGCTCCCCCAGCAGCTATGGAGATAATCAGCAAATCCTATTATAAATAAAAAAAATAAAAAAAATAATACTTACCTTTCCTGCATCTTCTTTTCTCTAAGTCCGGAGCAAGCGGTATAATGGCCGGGAGGACTCCCTGAAAAGGCGAAGTCCTCCCGGCCTCCCTGAAGAGTTGGTAAATCTCCTATGGTAGGTATGCCACCAATCTGGTAAACCACCGGCAGGAACAGTTTTACTGCCAGAGGCCAGTACTTTATTTGTACCAGCCATGTCAAGTACTGGTAACCTTTAGAATACACTCTTGGGCATGCCTGTTCAGGTATGTTCACATGGTTTATTTGGATGCTGTTTGGATGCTGATTTTTCAGCACCCAAAACAGCATCAAAACCTTGCCTGAAACATGCTTCTTCAGATGAGATTTTTGACGAGGTTTTGGACAAGGTTTCCACCCATACACATTAATAGCCAGGGCAAAAATCGTGCCGAAAAACGCTCTAAAAACGCACCGTGCACTATATATGCTAGTGCAGTATATATATGGGTGAAAAGGGGCCAAACATAGTCACAAGTTGACAATGTTTGGTTGGTTTTAGCCTAAGCCTATATGGCAGCTAAACCACTTTATACATCTGAGTACTTTTTTTACTGGCTGTGGGTTGCTCTTTAAATAGTGGTGGTGCCAGGGTAAAGCATCATGAGATGCTGCCCTGACATCACTTGGTGCATAGGGACCACATTGTAGCTAGTCTCTGAAGTCGCTGATTAATGTGGTGTTACCCAGCTTGGATGCTGGTTATGAGATCCAATGTCCAGTAAATCTGAAGGATACCTCATGCCCTTATCAGCTTTCCTCCAAAGCTGGTACACCGGTGTGAAAAGGGGGTTTGGCTTTGTGCAAAAGAGGGAGTGTCATGTAATTCAGGGGGTGTGGCCCAATCAAATCATCAAGGCGGCAAGCTGCAATTCAAAATCTCCCTGCAGGCCACTTCCAAAAGTTTGGCAAGTATGGAGTAATGTCATCACGCCACCTGCTTTGTGACGCCACTTCCGGCATCTAATAGGCCATAAGCCCATTCATAAGCTTAAAGAGGACCTATCACCTTCAAACAAACCTCATGAAATAACAGGAGACTAAAATACAAACACTTTCTCAAATAAGCTTCATTAGGAAAACCAAAGCATTTCACCTGTATTTCAGTGTTTAAAAATGCGCTGGTCCTTTAAGACAGATCTGAAGTCGGGCCAAGTCGGCACATGACAGCTTGATGGATGACAGTGAAGACAGTTGTAGGTTCCTGAGTTAGGAGAGTCCACAGTGCAGGGGGGAGCCTGTAAATCCTCATCATGTGCTCACCAGCAGCAATGTAATACAGTTGCCTGTGTGCTATAGAGGAGAAGGCTGAAGCAACAGGTAATCTCTGTCACACTGTTTTTTTGGCTATGTCTCCACTGCACAGAAAAAAAGTCAATGAAAACATCTCCCACAGACTTCTATTATAAAATCCTAATGCTGTCTCCACTGAGCTTCTATTTTCTGCTTATTTATTTTACTAGTCGTCTTTTGTTGTAAAAAACGCCAGAGAAGGGCAGAAAATTTACTATAGGAGTCTATGGAAAGCGCAGAATGTTTTTTTGCTGCGATTTTTCAATGAAAACCCACCCAGGAGAGTCGTCCCTCCTATAGTGGGTGTTACAGTTTATACTTTTTTTCAGTTCTGCATACAAGTGTTTGATATGTCCTCGTTCGTACCGTACCTCGTTCATACCGTTTGTAATAAAGAGTTCATGTTTTTGTCACTAACTTTTTTTGCGCAATTCAAGATTTTTGCTCTAATGACGCTAAATATATGTTTTTTTTAAGGATTTTGGTGTTATAATCCTTTTCTTGGAAGATTTTGTTGCTAATAAAGTTATCTCGTTTGTGACGCTAAATACGTTTTTTTTATGGATTTTGGCACTAAAATGTTTTTGTTTTTTTACAGATTTTGGCGCTATTAAAGTTCTCGCTTTTGTTGCTAAAAATAAGTTTTTTACGGTTTTTGGCGCTAAAATAATTTTTTTTACGGATTTTAATACTAAAACACTTTTTTTACGGATTTTGGCGCTATTAAAGTTATCTCGCTTTTGTCGCTAAAAATCCTTTTTTCTTACAGATTCACGAGATAATTTATTAGCGCCAAAATCCGCAAAAAGGCGGATTTTTAGCAGCAAAAGCGAGATAACAGTAGTGGCAAAATCCATAAAAACATGGACTTCAGCGCCAAAATACGTAAAAAAATGTATTTTTAGTGACAAAAGCGAAATAACTTTATTAGCGGCAAAATAAGTAAAAACCCGTATTTTTAGTGACAAAAGCAAGAACTCTATTAGCGCCAAAATCAGTAAAAAATAGTATTGTAGTGCCGAAATCCGTAAGATTTAGTGGAAAAAGTGACATAACTTTATTAGTGCCAAAATCCGTAAAAATAAGGATTTTAGCGCCAAAATCCATAAAAAAAGTACCTTTGGCTACAAAAGCGAGATAATTTTACTAGTGCCAAAATCCATAAAATGACTACAAGATGACATATAAATGCAATAATGTGGTTTATATCCCCTTTAGTAGGGTGGAGTTACATCCAATGGCTTAATTTATGCATACATTGAAAACCGGACTTCAAGACAAGCAAAAAACGCGAGTAAAAACTGCGCCCAAAAAACATAAATTGCAGCGATAAACGGCCGTTTTTTCAGCTGCTTTTGACAGGCAGTGGACAGAAAACGCAGTTTTTAGTATTTGGCTTTCAGGTCGTTTTTTGTCCACTGCAGTGTAGACATAGCCTTAGTGTGCTGTGCCTGCTGTACTGTATGTAGTGAGACTCAGATGACCATATACAAGCAGCTATGCCCTCAGCTCCCCCTGCACAGTTGGTATCTCTCAACAGATTTATAAGGATCTCCTGAGTTACAAAGTGAAAGAAAAACCTGTTTCCCTGTAAAACTGAGGGAAATCCTTTGTATTGCTAATGACATGTATTTGAGAAAAGTCTTATAATTTCATATTCTATCAATTTTTGTGTGTTTGTATGTAGGTGATAGGTACTCTTTAAGGCCTACTACACGCTGCGGAGCAGACAGAGTGATGGAATCACTACATCGCGTCACCTGCTCAGCGGCCTCCAGGGGGCTGAGCAGCCAGTATCAGAAGAGCTGTGACTGTTGTGTCTATGTGACCCAGTGATGCAGCTGTATGCCGAGGAAGACTGTAGGCCCTCTGACTCAGGGGCCACAGCGGTCGCAAGTGCGACAGGGGGAATTACCAGTCCTCTGGTGGTCGTTCGGAGCCAGCGCAGCTGTCCAGATCCTGGCGGCCCTGGTACACAGCATTAAATTGTTTATTTAGAGTATTACACAGCAGTCACTTTAAATCATACTTGCCAACTTTTGAAAGTGGCCATAAGAGAGATTTGAAGCTGCGGAAGGCTGGGAGATGCTGCCAAACTGTGGCTGAACCAAAACCATTACACTTCTACTGATATTTACACCATACAGTGACCATATAGTGACAGATAACAGTATACACAGGTTCAGCAGACTGTATATTACATGCATACAGTGACCATATAGTGGTAAATACTAGTGTACACAGGCTCTTCTAACGGCGGGGACAGTGGATCCTCTGGACCGCCGCAAGCGATGGTGAAAGCCACACCAAGGAGCCGAATCTAAGTAGGTCCCGGGTTTCACCAGAGCCCGCCGCAAAGCGGGATGGACTTGCTGCCGTGGGAATCCTACCAGGTCACTACCCCTGACGTGACTTGCTTGCGATGGCAGCCAAGGGTGAGCGTGGTACCAAAATCGTAAGGCTGAGTCGTAGTCAGGGACAGGCAGTAGGTCAGGGCAGGCGGCAGAGGTTCATGGTCGTAGGACGGTAGCAAGGCGGAACGGTACACAGGAAACACTAGACAAGACAATACGCTTTCTCAGTAGGCTCCAAGGGCACTAAAGATCCGGGAGAGGACTGCCGGAGGAGGAGCCGTTATATACGGTAAGCGGCCGTCAACTGCCAATTACCGGCACCCTGGCCCTTTAAATCTCAGAAAGCCGGCGCGCGTGCATCCTAGGAAGTGGGTACGCATGCACCGGCCGGCACAGTAGCGCACGGAGTCAGGAGCGTGGTCGGGTGAGTACCTAACCTCCTGGGAACGAGTGCACCCACGGCCTGGCGCACGGACCGCGGGGCCACTTGCACCCGGTACCGAGGAGAGGGTCAGGGAATGGACGCACCCGCAGCCCATCCCATGGGCTGCGGCGCTGTCCGTGACAGCTCTACAGAAAGTATAATATGGAAAAGGGGGGGACCCCACGTTGTTCATTTCTTTTCAAGAATAAGTAATTTATTGAGAATCCAAAAATTGGCAACTGCTATAAGTTTAGATTCTCAATAAATAAATAATTTTCAGCACATAAACGACGTGGGATCCCTCCATTTTCCATAACCAACCAAGATAGGGGTGATATTAGAAGGAAACTCCTAAATCGTGAAGCTTTTGGGATCTTCATGTTGAGAACACATCCTAAAAGCATGATCACAAGAACTTTTCATTATTAAATGTATGTAATTAATTGTTTTGTGATTTTTTTTCATTTATGTATCTTATTTTCTTGGTTTATGTACTTCTTTTATGTGTTTTATTTTTACTTCACATGTGTATGATTAACAATTACCGTATATACTCGAGTATAAGCCAAGTTTTTCAGCACAAAAAATTTGCTGAAAACTCCGTCCTCGGCTTATACTCTTAGGCCGTGTTCACACGGCTTATTCACGGCGGATTTGTGCGCCGTATTGAGCCCACAATTCTGCCGTGAAGCGGGGGCGGGCGGGGGGCGGGGCCGGAGCGCGGCGGGGGCGCCGCTCCCGGCCCCATAGACAATGCATTGTTTACGGCGCGTCCGCGCCGTAAATAATGTGCATGTCACTTTCTCCCCCTGCGGCGGATTTGCCGAGCGGGGAGGAGCGACGGAATCCACTGTTCTCTATGAGAGCAGTAGATTACCGTAATGACTCCGACGGATTGGCGCCGTATTGAAGCGCAAATCCGGCGCGGAATACGGCGCCAATCCGTTGGCAAATAAGCCGTGTGAACGGGGCCTTAGGCCCCGTTCACACGGCTTATTCACGCCGGATTTGCGAGCCGGATTGCGCTCGCAATTCCGGCTTGAATAAGGGGCGGGTGCGGGGGCGCGGCCCGCCGGCCCCATAGACTGCCATTATCCATCGCGCGTATTGCGCTTGGATAATGTGCATGTCACTTTTTCCCCGCCCGGCGGATTCGCCGAGCGAGGAGGAGCAACAGAATCCACTGTTCTCTATGAACAGTTTACTCCGACGGATTGGCGCCGTACTGCAGCGCAAATCCGGCGCAGAGTACAGCGCCAATCTGTGGCGAAATAAGCCGTGTGAACACGGCCTTAGTCACTGTCGGCTCTCAGACGCTGCAATGGCCCAGGCACCAGCAGGGACACTTTGGCTATATGCGACTCCTCAGGGAGCGCATATAGCAGAATCCCGAGTAAGCCGACAGCGTCCGGGCGCTGCCTTGGTCCGGGCACTGATGGCGATCTCTTCACCTGTATGCGACTCCTCTGGGACTCCTCTGGGAACCTTCTGATGGTTACCCGGCTCTTCCCAGTACCCTTGGTGCGTTGGGTACTGGTGTGATAGTGACATGGAGTGAGTGTCAGCCTTGGGCAACAGACGCATCCGTTACTAATATTGGAATAAATGGGGGGGGGAAACGGATACAAATTGCACAAAAAAACTTTTATTTAAATAAACACCCCCCGGCACCAGTCCTGTTTAACCATTTTATTAAAAAAATAGTTCCAAAGCTGATTTGTCGTAGTCCACTGAATCCAAAGTAGTCCAAATGGGAACCTGTTAATAAACAAACATTAGAGAAATACACATGCATAGGCTGGATACCCTATCCATCATCTAGGAAAGCCGTGTGGAGGATGGTCGTCATCCAGCTTTCCTGGACACTGGATAGTCTATCCTTCATGCAGGAAAGCTGGGCAATTCCCCAAACTCCAGTGGTGGCATCCAGTTTTCCTATCATAGGAAAGCTGTATGCCACTTGTGGAGGTTGGGGCATCGCCCAGCTTTTCTGGATGCTGGGTACGCTATCTAGTGGGCAGGAAAGTTGTGTGCCAGATGATTGTCACCCAGCTTTCCTGGACACTAGATATTCTATCCCTCATGCAGGAACAATGGGTGATTCCGTAATCCCCCACTCGTGATATCCAGTTTTCCTATCATAGGAAAGTTGTATGCCCCTTGTGGGGGCTGTGGCGTCACCCAGCTTTTCTAGGTGCTTGATAGTCTATCCAGCATCCAGAAAAGTTGGTTGATGTCCCTTTCCCTACATATGACTTACAGTTTTCCTAGCTTAGAAAAGCAGGGTCTCACCTATGAGGGGTGGGCATCACCCAGCTTTTCTAAGACAGGAAAACTGTGTTCCATTTACTCCAACCCCAACTCTACTTTCTCTCTTCCAACTCTAAACCCCTCCTCACCCTTCACTCTAGGAAAAAAAAAACTCCCCCATCCCACTTTAACCCCTTCCTTCTCTCTCCTTAGCCTGACTCCCCAAGGACATATGCTCATCAGTCTGCCTGAACTGCTGGGAAGAGGGACGGAGCTTCTCAGCTCTGCCCCCTCTCCCCTGTAATGTGCGGGGGATGCTGATCTTGACAGCATCCAGCCTCGGGTGCTGTCAGAAGAACGGCAGGGAAGCTGGAGCTTGATGTGCCCGGCCACCACTCCGTTCACTGCTGCCGATCTCTGCAGCCACTAAAACCAATGTTGGTTAATGCCAGAGGTCCCCTCCATCCGTGCCTCCCACAGTGGCAGAGAATGTGTTGGGGAGTGTAGTATTAAAAATAAAGATTAATCCTTTTCTTTCCTCAGAGTGAGACCCTGTATGTGTATCCACTTCTATTGTGTCTTATCCCGTACCTATGTGTGATTTTGTTCTTTACATAGTATTACATCTGTTTAATGGATAAGATGTAAAAGGTTGTTAACCTTTTTTGATTCATATTATTATTTAAGGTAATCATTGTGGTTACCAACTTGCTATTTCAGTTATGTATGTTTATTAAAACAAAAACATTTCAATAAAAATACAGTTATACAGTTATAAAAAATAAAAATAAAGATTAAGCATTGCCCTGCTGCCACCCACTCCCCCATCACCACTCAGTGGCATCAGGCAGCATTTCATGAAGCTGTCTGATGCCACTTGTACTTAAAGAACCTCCTGCAGCCAGCTGACTGCAGGAGGTTTGACACCTGTCCTGGGAGTGCAGGAGGTCTACCCTATTTGCGGGAGTCTTCCAGACAATCCGGGAGGGTTGGCAAGTATGCTTTAAGTGTGTTTTTAGAGCGGTACACAGCAGTAAATTAAAGTGTATCTTTAGAGAGGTAATGAAAAACTATCAAAAAGAAAAGTCATATAAATGCCAAAGTGGTATCAATGAAATTGTCAGTTCATCCAGCAAAAAAAAAAAGACCTTACACAGTTCTGTATATGGAAAAATAAAAAAGTTATGGCTACACTTTTTTTTTAAAGCGCTTCAACATAAAAAAAACTTTAGAAATTGGGTATTGCCGTAATCATATCAACCCACAGAGTAAAACTAACTTGTCCTGTATACTGCACGGTGAGCAGCTTTAAAAATAAAAAAAACACTACTAGGATTGCAGATTTTTGTTCATTGTGGCTTCCAAAAAATGGATCAAAAAGCCTTGTCCCCCCCAAAAATGAAACCAATAAATATATCAACTCATCCCACACAAAAAAAAATACAAAAGTTATGGCTCTCAGACAATGACGATGCAAAAACATGTTTTCCTTTTTTAATAAAACTGTTTTTATTGTGTAAAAGCAGTAAAACATTAACAAAAATATACAAATCGGGTATCGCTGTAATCGTCTCAACCTGCTGAGTAAAGCTAGCATGTAGTTTATACAGCATGGGGATCCTTGTAAAAAATAAAACTAAAAAACATTACCAGGATTGTTGTATTTTGTTCAAAACGCCTCACAAAAAAAGTTATGGCTATCAGACTATGACGACATAAAAACTGAATTTTTTATAAACACATTTCTATTGTATAAAAGTAATAAAACATAAACTATATAAAATTTATATCATTGTAATTGTACCAACCCACATAGTAAAGTTATCCTGTAAAAATGAAGCCCAAAAAACAACGGCGAAACTGTGTTTTTTTCCCCCCATTTTCATGGCCTAATGCTAAAAATACCGTGTAACACCTACGCACCCAAAATGCACAAACATCCCTAGATGACATCCAGGAGGGTTGTTGAATCCAAAATGAAGTGACTTCTTGGAGCTTTTTGCAGCTGTTCCAAGAGTATTAAGGAGAGATCAGGACGTAAAGATCAGGGGGGAACAGGTAACCCTCAGAATAATAGCAAATTCTACTCAAATATCGATGGCTTGATTTGGCTTGTTCCAAACTAGGGTTTGATGAAATTTGTGGAAAAAAATGGGCATCATACCAATAATACACTGGGCAACCAATTAGCAGCATGCCTGTCTGCCAGTCAGGCTGGTAATAGGAAGTGTATCTTTCATCTTAGATATGTATCACCTGACATCAGGCCCCACCCTGGGGTGTAAATTCACAGATGGAGTGGCCTAAGGCACCATTAGGGATTTCATGTGTGATGGAATTAGCAACCATCGTCCGCCAGCTGTGTAGCAGGATCACGCCGCGATCCCGCTGCAAAGCCCTTTACCGGAACTGGGACGCAAGTTTATGACGAGTGTTGTTGAGGGGTTAATAACTGGCACCACCTGAGTGGCATTAATAATTGCAAACAGATTATTTATACAATTTGTATCATTCTTTTGAGGACTTTTTCCATACAATTCTTCTTTTCACAGCTGTAACCCCTTAATAACATTTGACGTAAACTTCTGTCATAATGTTAAGTGGCTATGTCCTGCTACATAGGCGGCAGGTGCCTGGTGCTAATTGCAGCTGACACCCGCCACTACCAACAGAGTACAGAGTGGGCTCCATATCCTGCTGTTTAACCTTTTAGACACCACCTCCGATCAGGCCCATGTGGCGAGATCCCAGGGTCTCAATTAGTTTACAGGGCGGCTGGAAGTAGTAAAACTGACATCTTTGTACACTCTATATCACTGTTTATACAATGCAATAGACTATGCAAACAATCATGCCCCCTAGTTGTCAAGTACCTTAGGAGGACTTAAAGTATGTAAAAAAGGGGAAAAAAAGGTTTAAAAGTAAAAAAATAATAAAAGTTCAAATCCCCACCCCTTTTGCCATTTTACAAATAAAAACAAATGAATAATAAAAAAGCTACACATAATTGGTATCACAGTGTCCATAAAAGTCTGATATATTAAAAATCTAACGTAATTTATCCTGTACAATGAACACCGTAGAAGAAAAAGAATTTCAAGTGCCAAAATTGCGAGGTTTTTTCATCATTTCATGTCCCCTAAATATTGGAATAAAAGTTATCAAAAAAAGTCACATCCCAAAATTGTACCAATAAAAAGTACTTTGGTACTGGTAGTTTGGGGACTTTGTAAATGTCACATGGCACCCACTAAAATCGGTGTTCCAAAAGCCAAAAAGCACTCCATGCCTAAAGAAAATTGTAATGAAAATGACACCCCAAAGTCCACTAGGTGCTCCTCATATTCTGAGGCTCGTAGTTGAGCAAAATAGTGCACTAGGGCCACCAATGGGATATCTCTAAAACCACAGAATTTCCCTGTTATTATCTATTGTGTTCTAGTGAATAATGGATAAAAATTGAAAATCTGCAAAAAAGTGAAATTTCATCTCCACTTTGCTTTAATGTCTGTGAAACACCTGATGGGTTAATAATCTTTCTAAATGCTGTTTTGAATACGTTAAAGGGTGTTGTTTTTTAAATGGAATCATTTATGAGGGTATCTAACATACAGGCCAATGAAAGACACGTCAGAATTGGACTGGTCCCTAAAGAAATCAATGTTGCAAATTTTCTTCAAAATGTTAAAACTTACTACTAAATTTCTGAGCCCCTAATGTCATAAAAAAAAGACATTTAAGAAAATGCTGCACAATTGTGCTCAGCATTGCATAATTTCACAGTGCTGTGCACAATTCTCCTGTATTTTACTATCAGTACACAGCAGATGTGCCCTTTTCCGTCACAAATGAAATTCCAAATGGTGCCTTAGGCCACTCCATCTGTGAATTTACACCCCAGGGTGGGGCCTGATGTCAGGTGATACATATCTAAGATGAAAGATACACTTCCTATTACCAGCCTGACTGGTAGACAGGCATGCTGCTAATTGGTTGCCCAGTGTACTCTGGGTATGATGGCCATTTTTTCCCACAAATTTCATCAAAACCTAGTTTGGACCAAATCAAACCATTGATATTTGGGTCAAATTTGCTATCATTCTGAGGCTTACCAGTTCCCCCATGATCTTTACGTCCTGATCTCACATTAATACCCTGGGAACGGCTGCAGAAAGTGAGTGGTTGAGCGGGTGTTTCCTTATCTTCTTTGCTCCACTTTGTTAAACTGCAAACAGCAATGCATAAAATATTGTAAAGCATTAATCATTTTAACAGTATAAGTAAAGTGTAAGAACATGCACTGTTCTCTTCCACAAATAAAATACCTGGCTAATTTGGTGTAGAACAGTGTGGCAGTTCATTTTTACTCACTGATGGTTTCAGGTTATACATACATAGCGTATAATGGTAACTATGGTTATCCTGAGTCTGGTATATTCTTGGTCTGCCAAGTGGGCGGCCAATTGAAGTGGTTGAATAGTGTAATTAACACTGGTTCACTGGCAACTGGATGAATATAAACTATTTTTTGTAGGGTAAAGAGAGGAGGATACATTTCAATAGCTCCTGACATGTGGAGGATTAAGCTGCGGGTTAGCGAGCTTCCTGTTATGCCATGAAACTATTCTTGTGCTGAGGTATGGGAAAGAGAAATGTGCATAACAGCACAGCTCTATTCATGTGTATTACTACAAACTTGTGAAGCACAACTTATCAAACTATGCTGTTTATGAAAAGGATACAAACTGTCTTAATACTTTTAAAATTTATTGTTGAATAGGAAAAAGTATAACATTAACCAGGGAACCATACACTGGGGCAGATTAATCAATCCTAACTCTTAGGCAGTGTAAAGTTAGACTAGACGGTCTTACAATGTGCCACATTTATCAAAGTGCTGATGAATTAGGCCCATGTTAGAACTGTCTAGTTTAACGTCAAACCTTTTTTTAAGCTGCTTACTTTATAATACTATCTGTGCCAATCTTTTGGCTTATGGCAGTGCAAGCTGGCATTGAAACAGAATATAATCTTAAATCATAAAACCTAGATAAATACATAACACAAGTTACCCATCAAATATATCAGAAATGTGTAAAACTAAATGCCACTTGAACTCCAGAGAACCAAAAAACTAATTCTCAGATTTCTTACATGAGTTTCTAGGTATTCTGTGCTAATTTTTGATTTTCTTGTTCAGTACGTAACCTCCTTTCTCTGAAGCTGAGTAGCAGCATTTCTATTTGCCTATGACCCTTGCTGTTCTTTGTTTATCAACCTTACTCCCAACATCAGTCTCAATTAGTGATGAGCGATTGTGTCAACAATCGTTATCGAGTCGATAGTCGATATCGGCAATTACCATGTTGATAGTCGATTATCGCCGATGACCATTAAAGTCTATGGGAGAGTAACAACAGCTTCATTCTTACACCCAAGCAGTTGAGGAAAAGCTGGAATTAACATCCACAACAGTAAACTTGATATGTGCTACATCTTAAGCAAGACAATTAGGCTATAAAAGTCACAGAAAAAAATTAATATGCTTAAATAATTCATTCGGCGTAGCCACAGCAGGTACAGAGGTAGCAGCTGCAAAGGGGCCCCTTTCACACAAAACAAGACACCGGTACATGGGAACTGGCAGGAGACCCCCATCACTTTTTGCACCAGGGACCAACATCTTGCCAGATATGTGGTGGCCGCAAGAATGTCCCAATGGGGAAAGCGGAGGTTCAGCTGGCAGGGCCCTAGGGGGTCCAGTTGGTCAACGAGCCCTATCTCAAATTCCTGCATTCTACTGTCAATTTGTGTGGGTGGAAGGAAATTGCTCACTTTTGACTTTGGAACGTGGATCAAGGATGGTGGACACCCAGTAACCGCTGTTCATTTTGATGGCCTTGAGCAGGGGAATTACGTTTTTTTCAATAAAACCTTTACTATTGGTTTCTTTTACAGCGGCATGACCCCAAAACCAGCAAAGATGTCCTTGATGGACCCTCAGAATAAATAGTGCCAGAAGAAACAAGTATTGAACCACTATTTTAGTGAAATGGACATTGACTATCCCTGTCCTTTAAAGCAGCATGACCCCAAAATCCACACAGATGCCCTTATGGACCCTCAGATTAAAAAGTGCCAGAAGAAAGTAGTCTTTGAACCACCATTTTAGTTGAACTGGACATTGACTATACCTGTCCTGTACCACAGCATGACCCTCAAACCTGCATGATCCACAGATTAAAAAGGGCTGGAAGATAGAAGTCTTTGAACCACCATTTTAGTTGAACTGGACATTAACTATACCTGTCGTTTAATGCAGCATGACCCCAAAATCCACATCGATGCCCTTATGGACCCTCAGATTAAAAAAGTGCCGGAAGAAATCATCATCAGCACAGGTGATTTCCTCGTCCTGACATTCTACATCCTGGAGCTGCAGGCTACAAGCAACAGGTGCTGCAAGGCTTCCTTCTCCTCCTCTGATGGCATCAGCGATTGGGCGTCAGACAAAATCATCCTCTTTGGCCTCTTGATCTTTTGAAATGCCTTCTGACCCCAACCGCATTGTGTCATCAAAGAGGTCTTCAGAAAATGGATTATCCACAGTGGTGGGTACACGAGTTGACATTTGGCCTGCCTTCGCTTCAAGTTGGACGGATGCTGACGATGATGATGACTACATTTGTGGCCATGACTGGGAGGACGAGGAGGTAAAACCGAAGGATGCAGGTTGCATTAACCACTGAACCAACCCAGTGATGACAGGCCTGACGGTCCTGCAACTGACGATGTGCTGACTTGCATGTTGTCCGCAGCAGTGGAAGGAGCTCCTTCTCTGGTACCTCTACCTCCATGTCCTACACCCCTCTTTGCTCGGTTACCACCTGTAGTTTGCTCCATGTTCAGAAAGATAAAAATTTAAAAGGTATAGAAGAGTTTTTCACAGTCTTTTATTGAGAAACTGTACTGCAAAGATGACAAATCACAGGTATTCTTAAATCCCTCTAATTTCCAACGGCCAACTAGGATTAGAAACAAATATCTGTGAAATGCGGTCTGGTGGAAGAACCGTAACACCAAATCAACAGTGTTCTTCCTTCAGTCTCTGAGATTTACAACTGCCCAGTAGGACTAGCAATTGATAGTTTTCAACAAACTATCGTACAAGTGCACGATTTGCACCAAGCTGAGACTCACTGAGTGAAATAGAACTATTTAAAAGTTATATGGATTACATATGACGGTTTTGGCACCACTGACAACAGGCGGCAGTTACTATAAAATATCTGTAACCCAATTTGCGTACAAGGGGGCTATTGGCAAAAAACTGACAAGCACGGAGTGCAATATACAACTCTTGAAAAGTTAGATGAATGAGATATGGCAGTTTTACAATACTGACAACAGGCACCAATTACTATATAATATCTGTATTTGCGTACAAGGGGGCTGCTGGCAAAAAACTGGGATGCTCAGACATCAATAGAAACACAAAAACAAAAGGGACAATTTCACCTCAGGTGGGAGGTCTGCTGGCCACAAAGTGTTAAAAGAAATTGTTATTTCCATGTGAGTTCAGGACAGGAGAGACTAGGCTGCACATCATCAACCTTCCTTTGCACCCCCCGCTCCCCGTCCCACCTGTCCCCACCCCTCTCAGCTGCACACAGCACTAGATTTCTTTACAAGTCTCTCTCTAACTATATAAGAGTTTAAATTCTCTGATCTAACTATATCCTAAGCTTCACAACTCAAAGGATGGTTTTCTGTATAAAAGAAGACCGTCTCTCTGAGCTGTGACAACAGCTATTGGGACAGACAGTGAGACGTGTTGCTCTGTAGTGAGATCAGTGAGCAATGAGCTGAACAGGAAATGGAGTCGCATACATAAAACAAGGTCATGTGATTTTTGCAGCCAATGAGGTCCATATACCGCCCAATCATGACGTCGTACACCCAGCTCACCCTGCTCTATGCTCTTCGCTGATTGGCTGGCCGCCAAAATTACAGGAAGCGCTGCAAAAGGCGCGATTGTGAATGTGATAACGATTATTCTTATGATATTCAAGTAAACTATTGCATCATCGCGAAACAACAATAAACGTAAAAATCGTGCCGATTTCAACTTTTGTCGATAGTATCGCTCATCTCTAGTCTCAATGCATTCCTACTGTTTCCTACCTTATGTTGAGAGTCTTGAGAGGCAGGACCAATTGGGTATTCAAAGCCTTTCCTTAAAAAAGCCAAACCATCATGGTCACCTGATCTCCTAGGTAGTATTGATCGAACCGTTCGAGAAAAGTTAAGTTCGAGTCGAACATCCCGATTTTCTTGAACTCAAACCGAACATTTTACTGCTTGTTCGAGTAAGTGTTCGAGTTCCCTATGGCATTCGACATGCCATTTTAATAGTTTGCGACACACACTCTGACCTGATTAGGAGCTGATCTGTCACTCCTAATCTCATCAGCCCGGACTCTCCCTGGGTGTGTCGACTGACCAGAGGGATCAACCCCTGCTGTGCCTTGCTGCTCAACGGCAGAAAAGTGCGCCGTGACAGTATCCTCCCTTTTATGAGGGGCCACTGGACCCTTCCCTGGTTTGGGTTTGTCCGGGTGAGAGTCGTGGAATTCCCTGATCAGAGATTCCGTGTGGATGAACCCACGACCTCTCCTCCGGACCATAACCCTTCCAGTGGACAAGGTACTGTAAGGACCTATGCACTCTACGGGAGTCTAAGATATGGGCGACTTCGTATTCTAACTGACCCTCTACGCTAACAGGAGGAGGGGGTTTGGGAGGTGGTCGGAGACGGAATGTACCTCTTTAACAGTGACTGGTGCAAAACGTTATAAATCCAGAGGGAAGGAGGTAACTTAAGACCGTATGCCACTGGGTTCACCACTTCTTGCATTAAATAAGGGCCCACAAATCGTGGAGCTAATTTACCGGAAGGCACTTTTAGGCAAAGATTTCAGGTGGACAACCAAACCTTAGCCCCAGCAGAAAAAACACTTTAGCAAAGACGCCTCTTGTCACTCTTTCTTTTTTGGATGCTCTGCGTGTTGACCAAGTTCTTCTGAACTTGGGCCCAGACTGTGCACAGATCTTTAACGATAGCATCCACCCCATTGTGATCAGACGTAGCGCTGGACAAAGATGCATGTCTCGGATGAAAACCGTAATTGCAGAAAAACAGAGAAACACTAGAAGAACTATTATCCTGATTATTAATCGCAAATTCCTATAAAGGTAAGTATTTAACCCCTTAAGGACCAAGCCAGTTTTGGCCTTACTGACACAGCCCTATTTTTGAAATCTTACTTTGTGTGAGAATAACTTTTTCACACTTTTACCTATCCATGTGATTCAGAAATTGTTTTCTCGTAACACATTGTACTTTAAGATAGTAAGAAATTTTGGTCTATACAATCTTTGTTTCTTTGTGAAAAATATAAAAATTTTGTGAAAATTTGGAAAAATTTGTCATTTTGAAAGTTTCAAAATTTCTGCGTGCAAGACAGATAATTATTCACCACAAAATAGTTTATATCTAGCATCTACCATATGTCCACTATAGGTTGGCATCATTTTTTAAATGTCTTTTTTTTTTTTTTACGACATTTGGGGGCTTAGAAACTTAGTAGTAATTTCTCACGTTTTCAAGAAAATTTGCAATATAAATTTTTTTAGGGACCACTCCAGTTCTGACATGGCTTTGAATGGGCCTGTATGTTAGGTACCCCCATAAATCCCTCCATCTAAGAAACTAGATGTCATGGGGGCTGGCGCGGGTGCCTCGGTGCCCCGCGGCCGCCCACCTGCCCTCAGGGGGTCCGTTGCTGGTGCCGCAGCTCCCCGCGACCATTCCCCTGCTGCCCGGTCCCTGGCGCCGGCTCACTTACCCATCCACGCTCCTGTGAACGCTGTTCCTGCCTGTCCAGGCCGCCGCACGCGTACCCGCTGCTTAGGGCGCACGCACGCGATGGCTGGGCTGGATTTAAAGAGCCAGCGCACCATTAATTAGTTATTGACAGCCGCTGGTCCTATATAAGGAATACGCCCCCAGCACTCTCTGCCAGTTTGTTGGTGTGCATACCTTGTCTTCAGAGTGTTGGAAGTCCTGTCTGATTACCCATGTACCAGTCCGTTCCGCTACGTTTCCTGACCTTGCCTGTTTGCCACCTGCCCTGAACTTCTACCCGTCTCTGACTACGAACTTCTGCCGCCTGTCCTGACCTCCTGCCTGTCCCTGACTACGCCTTTGGATTACGATTCTGTACCACGCATTACCACGGCCGCCATCGCAAGCAAGTCACGTCAGGGGTAGCGACCTGGTAGCCTCACGCCGCATCAAGTCCATCCTGCTTTGCGGCGGGCTCTGGTTAATACCGGGGGCTACTTAGACTCCGCTCCCTTGCAGTGCTTAACTATCATCGCTTGCGGTGGTCCAGCGAATCCACCAACCCGTTACAGTACAAACTGCCCATGGATTCCGCCAGGGTACCTCTGCCCGAACTCCGGGACGTCACTACGGCCGTCGCACAGCAGGGCCAGCGTATTGACCAGCTCGCGACCATGAAGCAGAACCTTGCGGCCCGTCTACCTTCGCCTGCGGCTGCCGCCTCCACGCCAGCAGCAGTTGCTCCTGCAGCCATGGCTCTACTTGCTCCTGCACCGGGCCCAAATCTCTGCATTTTGCCGCTTCCCTCACGCTATGATGGAGACCCAAAGAAGTGTAGAGGCTTCATCAGTCAATGCTCCATCCTCATCGAAATGTTGGGGCATCAATTCCCTACCGAGCGGCCTAAGGTGGCCTTCATGATTAGCCCCCTAACGGCGAAGCTCTGCCTGGGCCACTCCGCTATGGGACCGAGGAGACCCTTTGACCGCGAATCGACAAAACTTCCTCCAGGGGTTCCGCACCGTCTTTGAAGAACCTGGCCGCACCTCCTCCGTTGCCGCAGCTCTGCTCCATCTCCATCAAGGCGACTCCACTGTGGGTCATTACTCCGTGCAGTTCCGCACCCTAGCCTCTGAGCGGACTGAAATAATGAGGCTTGGTGGCGACTTTTGGCAAGGCCTTTCGGGCGTAAAAACGAGCTCGCGGGTCGGGACTTGCCATCTGCTCTGGACGACCTGATTCGGTTAGCCACCCGAATTGATATTCGGTTTGCCGAGAGACAACAAGAGCTCCGCCTCCAACGGGAGATCGCCCGACCACGCCAGCTACCTCGTCTGGCCCCTGTGTTCCAACGACCTCCACTTCCTCTGCCATTGGTTCCCGAGGACGACCTATGCAGGTCGAGAGAGACCACCTAAACCCAGGAGGAACGCTCGCAGCGACGTCTGGGGCAGCATGCTTCTACGTGGCGGTTCGGGCCACTTCATTGGGACTGTCTGGTACGTCCGGAAACTCTCGCACCTAGGGCTCCAGGAGAGGCATCCCTAGGTGTCAGTGCGACCTCTCCCCGTCTGACCGTTCCTGTAATCTGTGGAATTTCGCCGGACAGCACCTTCCAAGCCACCGCTTTCCTTGATTCGGGGTCCGCTGGAAATTTGTCACCAAGCTCTGGTTTCCAAATTTCTTTCCCCTGACCCCTCTGCAGAAACCCTTTGTTCTCTCCTCCTCAGTGGCGAAATACCTAAAGGTCTATTCGGTTCTGCACTGCTCCCCTCACTTTGCAGATAGGCACCCTACACAAGGAGACTTTGAAACTGCTCGTTCTGCCTCGCTCCTCTTTGGAAATCCTCCTGGGCCTTCCTTGGTTACAAGTCCATGCTCCGACCTTGGACTGGAACACGAGCGAAATCATCCATTGGGGCCCCGTGTGCCAATCGTGATGCCTTCCGGTACTCCGTCCTGCACTACGGCCCGCCTCTGTAAAGTCTACGAAGCCTCTGTCGGGTCTGCCCACTCCTTACCAGGATCTTGCCGACGTTTTTTCCGAAAGACAGGCCAAAACTCTGCCCCCGCATCGGCCGTTCGATTGTCCTATTGACCTGCAACTCGGTATTACTCCTCCCCAAAGTAGAGTCTATCCTCTCTCCGTCCTGGAGACTAAGGCTATGTCGGAGTATATCCTGGAGAATCTCCGTAAGGGCTTCATACGCAAGTCTTCCTCGCCTGCGGGGGCCGGTTTCTTCTTTGTTGAAAAGAAAGATGGTACTCTCTGACCCTGTATCGATTATTGGGGACTTAACAAAATGACTATAAAAAATCGATGCCCCCTGCCTCTGATCTCGGAGCTGTTCGATCGCCTCCGTGGCGCGAAAATTTTTTCCAAGTTGGATTTACGGGGAGCATACAACCTGATTCATATTCGTGAAGGTGACGATTGGAAGACAGCCTTTAATACCAGAGATGGCCATTTTGAATATCTTGTCATGCCATTTGGCAGAACTTTGTCAATGAGATCTTCCGCGATCTCCTCTACGTCTGTGTCATCGTCTACCTAGATGATATCCTAATCCGCTTCCACGTCCACCAGGTGCTCAAACGTCTCCGTGCCACCCGATATGCAAACTGAAAGAAATGTTTGTTTGAACGCACCTCGTTGCCCTTCCTGGGGTACATCGTCTCGTATCAGGGCCTTCAGATGGATCCCTCGAAATTGTCTGCAGTCCTACAATGGCCTCGACCAGTGGGCCTTCGCTCTATCCAACGCTTTTTGGGGTTCGCAAATTATTACAGACAATCATCTCGCACTTCTCCACGCTCTGGGGCCCCGCTGGTGGGCCCCCACGAAGAAAAAGCCAACCTAACTCCTGGGTGCCAGAAGCCCAAGAACATTTGATTCGCCTCAAATCACGTTCGCTTCTGCTCCAGTTTTGTTCGCCTGGACCCCATCGTCCCCTTTTTCCTGGAAATGGACGCCTCCACTGTAGTGCAGGTGCTGTTCTCCTTCAGAAGTCCTCCTCTGGAAAACTGCGTACTTTTGGCTTCTTCTCTAAAACCTTTACCCCAGCTGAAAAGAAATTTTACAATCGTATCGCGAATTACTGGGTATTTAAATTACCCTAGAAGAATGGCGGCACTTGCTGGAGGGGGCTCGTCACCCCACGATATTCACCGATCCCCAAAAATCTTCTCTTTCTGCATTTTGCCCAAGACGAACCCTCGCAAGCCAGGTGGGGCACTTTTTTTCGCCCCCTTTGATTTTCTTCTCCACTTTCGACCTGCTTGGAAGAACGTCAGAGCAGACGCCCTCTCTAAAATCCTCGGACACAGTGGGCTTTGGGAAACCCCCTCTGCAGCACATAATTCCTCCAAACGTCTCCTCACGGCGGCCTCTGTGGACCTTCAACATCTGCCTCCTGGGAAACCTACGTACGCCCTGCCATGCAGCCTCGTATCCTGAAGTTTGGGGGCATGCCTCTCGAACAGCTGGTCACCCTGATCCATAAATCTCTGCAACTAATCTCTCGTTATTATTGGTGGCCCACTCTCGCTCGAGAGGTTAGAGACCTTTGTCCTTGCCTTTTTCCTCTTGTGCCGTAATAAAGTCCCTTGTCTCAACCCGCAGTCCTGCTTTAGCCTCTCCCAGTGCCGAAAGACCCTTTGGCCCTATAGCCATGGACTTTGTTACGGACCTCAGGCCTCCTCTGGAAACACTGTCATCTGGGTGGTGACAGATAGATTTTCGAAAATGGCCCACTTGGTTCGCCTGCCCGAGTTACCCTCTGCTCCACAGCTGGCCCAGCACTTTTTCCACCACATTTTTTGGTTGCACGGTCTTCCGTTGCATATCGTCTCGGATAGGGGGGTCCAGTTTGTGTCGAGATTCTTGCGGGCTCTATGTGGGCAGTTGCAGATTCAGCTAGACTTCTCGTCTGCATACCACCCTCAGACTAACGGGCAGGTAGAGAGGGTTAACCAAGTGTTAGGTACCTACCTACGACATTTTGTTTCCGCCCGTCAGGATAATTGGTCCGACCTCCACCCCTGGGCGGAATTCTCTTATAATTCTCTAGACTCAGAATCCACTGGGGCCTCCCCCTTTTTTGTGGTGTTTGGACTACATCCCCGCCCGCCCCTCCCTCTAGCTATTCGTGTCATGCTCCTGCCGTGGATACCCAAGTGCGTAGCATTAAGGCACTCTGGCAAACCACGCGACAGGCCCTTCTACGGGCCTCCACTCGCACGAAAATCCAGGCCGACAGGTACCGTAGACCTCCGCCCCTATTTAAGCCAGGTGATAGAGTTTGGTTGTCCGCCAAATACATCCACTTCAAGGTGCCCAGTTTTAGGTTAGGCCCTAAGTATTTGGTCCCTTTTGTTGTACTTCGACAACTAAACCCAGTGTCCTACAAGCTCCGTTTGCCTCCTACTCTGCGTATCCCGAACGCCTTCCATGTTTCGCTCCTCAAGCCTGTGGTGCTGAATCGCTTCTCCGGTGGATCTGTCTCACCTTCTCCGGTGGCCAACGCTGATAACATCTTTGAGGTCAAGGAGGTGCTGGCGGAGAAGACAGTGAGGGGGAAGCGGTTCTTTCTTGACTGGAAGGGGTTCGGGCCGGAGGAGCGTTCGTGGGAACCTGAGGGCAACCTGTCACCTGACCTTCTCTCCAAGTTCCGTAAAAAGAGGGGGAGGCCTAAGTGGCGGGGTACTGTCATGGGGGCTGTCACGGGTGCCGTGGCTCCCCGCGACCATCCCCCTGCTGCCCGGTCCCTGGCGCCGGCTCACTTACCCGTCCACGCTCCTGTGAACGCTGCTCCTGCCTGTCCTGGCCGCCGCGTGCGTACCCGCTGCTTAGGGCGAGCGCGACGGCTGGGCTGGATTTAAAGGGCCAGCGCACCATTAATTAGTTATTGACGGCCGCTGGTCCTATATAAGGAATACGCCCCCAGCACTCTCTGCCAGTTTGTTGGTGTGCGTACCTTGTCTTGAGAGTGTTGGAAGTCCTGTCTGATTGCCCGTGTTCCAGTCCGTTCCGCTACATTTCCTGACCTTGCCTGTTTGCCACCTCCCCTGACCTTCTGCCCGTCTCTGACCACGAACCTCTGCCGGCTGTCCTGACCTCCTGCCTGTGCCCGACTACGCCTTTGGATTACGATTCTGTAGCACGCATTACCCCGGCCGCCATCACAAGCAAGTCACATCAGGGGTAGCGACCTGGTAGCCTCACGCCACAGCAAGTCCATCCCGCTTTGCGGCGGGCTCTGGTGAATACCGGGGGCTACTTAGACTCCGCCCCCTGGTGTGGCTTAACTATCGTTGCTTGCGGTGGCCCAGCGAATCCACCAACCCGTTACACTAGACCACTTAAGGTATTTACAACAGTGTTTAGGAAGTTTCTAAACCCTTTAGGTATTTCACAGAAATTAAAGCGGTGAAGGTAAAATTTCAATTTTTTTGCAGATTTTCACTATTTATCTATTATTCACTGCAATACGGTAAATGTGACCAGGGAAATGCAACTTAATATCAATTCCCCCAGGTCTGTCATTTTTAAAGATATGCCATATGTGGCCCTAGTGCACTATTAGGCTCAACTACAAGCCTCAGAATAGGAGGAGCACCTACCGGACTCTGGGGTCTCATTTTCAATGCGATTTTATTTAAGCGCCATTTCAGGTTTGATAACACCCTAAGGTGCTAAAACTTAATAAGCACTCCTAAAAAGACCCCATATTGGAAACTAAACCCCTGTAGGAATATATCCAGGGGTGCAGTGAGTATATCCAACCCACAGGTGACTCACAAATTATTTTTAGCATTAGGCTGTGAAAATTAAAAAATTTTTTTTTTCCAGCAATCTGCAATTTTTGCTTAAAAGTTCGGCAATACCTTACATGTGGGTGTAAACTGCTGTTTGGGCGCATGGCAGGGCGTACAAGGGAGGGAGCGCTATTTGGCTTTTGGAGCACAGATTTTGGTGGGGCCATGTCGCATTTGCAAAGCCACCAAAGAACCAGAACAGGTGAAACCTTCCAGAAGTCGCCCCATTTTAGATTCAACACCCCTCATGGATCTCATATAGGGGTGTATTTTGCATTTTGGCCCCACAGGTGTTCCATCGTTATTTTTAGCCTTGGGCCATGAAAATGGGGGGGGGGGGACGCAAGTCCGCCATTGTTTTTTGGGCTTCAATTTTACAGCGTTTGCCGTGCAGTGTAAATGATGTGATAACTTTACTACGGGGGTCGGTACAAGTGCAATGGTATAAATTTTATATAGTTTTTTATGTTCTGTTACTTTTACACAATAGATATAGGTCTATAAAAAATTGCGTTTTTATGTTGTCCTATTCTGACAGTCATAACTTTTTTATTTTGTTGTGTGCAGAGCTGTGTAGGGCCTTGTTTTTTGCGGGATGAATTGATGCGTTTATTGGTACCATTATAGGGTGTATGTCGGGCACGGCCGGGCATCGTGACAGCCGCACGATTATGCGCTGCTGTCGCCGACAGAGAGGCAGGAGGAGCGATCTCCTCCTGCGTCTCCCTTAGTTATTGCGACCCGATGGTCGCAATAATTAAGGGGTTAACCACCCCCACCTTCCCTCCCGGAGTGAACTTGGGTCAGGGCCGACACTGCGGGATGTCAGCTGTAATATCCAGCTGACATCCCGTGCCGATCGCGCGACCTCTGATTTCGCGTTCGCGCGATCCTCAGGACGTATGCATACGTCCAGGTGCGTGAACCCCCGAACGACCTGGACGTATGCATACGTCTTAGGTCGTTAAGGGGTTAACCCAATCCGCCTGCTGATCAGAGACAAAACAACAAAGTTTTTGTGTAACAGTTTGGTTCACCCTCTCTGTCTGTCCATTAGTCTCAGGGTGGAATGCCGAGGAGAAGGATAGGGTGATACCCAGAGCCTTACAGAGAGATCTCCAGAAACAGGAAACAAATTGGACCCCTCTGCAAGAAACAATATTCTCGGGTAACCCATGTAGTTCCACAGTGTGTTTGGTGAAAAGCTCAGCAAGCCTCTTGGACGGCAAACCTCTTAATGGAACCAAATGACACATCTTACTAAAACGATCCACCACCACCCAAATGACCGTCCTACCCTCAGAGGCAGGAAGATTGGTCATAAAGTCCATGGAGATGTGGGTCCATGGGTGTTGGGGAGAGGACACAGTTCCCCAGGAGGACAGGTTCTGGGAACTTTTGCCCGAGCACAAATGTCACACACTGCCACGTAGGCCTCCACATCACGATACAATAAAGGCCACCAGTAGTTGCGAGAGATGAGCCTCTTTGTGGCAGACACTCCGGGATGTCCAGATAATACAGAATCATGTAATTCCTTTAATAACCGAAGCCGAAACTGAGTGGGGACAAAGACTCTAGAAGCAGGACAATTAGCAGGACTCATCTCCTGGTGTGTCTTAATCTCAGTAGCTAAATCGGGGGACATGGCTGAGACAATCGTCTGCTTGGGTAATATGGGTACTGGTTAAAGCGAGTTAAGAACAGTGCCCAACGAGCCTGACGTGGGTTGAACATTTTAGCGTTCTCTAGAAAGGTAAGATTTTTATGATCAGTTAGGACCGTGACTTGTGGTGGGCACCCTCAAGGAAGTGGTGCCATTCCTCGAAGGCCCATTTAAAAGCCAACAATTCTCGGTTCCCAACATCATAGTTCCTCTCCGCCGCTGAGAATTTATGGGAAAAGAAAGCACACGGCCGGAGATAAGTCAGAGCGGCCGACCCCTGAGATAGGACTGCCCATGCTCCAACCTCAGAAGCATCGACCTCAACGACAAAGGTTTGGTATTGTCAGTTTAAACCAACACTGGGGCAGAGACAAAACACTGCTTAAGTCTTTCGAAAGCCTCTAAGGCCTCAGGTTGCCAGTTACTGATATTAACCCCCTTTTTAGTCATATCAGTTAGTGGCCGCACGAGAACAGAAACATTTCTGATACATTTTCGATAATAGATAGCAAAGCCTAGGAACCGCTGCAAGGCTTTCAGGGAGGAAGGACAAACCCAATCAAGAATTGCCTGAACCTTCCCAGGATCCATACGAAACGAGCTGGGAGTCAAAACATATCCCAGGAAAGGTACCTCCTGAACCCCGAAAACACATTTCTCAAGTTTGACAAACAAACTATTTACCCTCAAGATTTGCAAAACTTGCCGTACCTGTTTAACATGTGATGACCAGTCCTGTGAGTAAATTAAAATGTCATCCAGATATACAACCATACAACGACCATTGAGTTCTCGGAAAATATCGTTTACCAGGTTGTGGAAGACCGCAGGAGCATTACACAACTCAAAAGGCATAACCAGATATTCAAAATGGCCCTCTGGGGTATTAAATGTGGTCTTCCACTCATCCCCTTCTTTGATACGAATAAGGTTATAAGCCCCTCTTAGGTCCAGCTTGGAAAACCACTTATCCCCCTGGATTTAATTAAACAGGTCAGGAATCAATGGTAAGGGGTATTGGTTCTTAATCGTTATTTTATTGAGCTCCCGATAATCAATGCATGGGCGGAGACTTCCATCCTTTTTCTTAACAAAGAAGAAGCCTGCACCCATGGGAGACACCGAAGGCCGGATGTGACCCTTCTGTAGACTCTCTGCAATGTATTGCTTCATAGCGGTTCTCTCTGGACCTGACAAGTTATATATCCTGCCTTTAGGAAATCTCACCCCAGGCAGCAGTTCGATAGTACGGTTATAGGATCCATGCAGGGGTAACCTCTCAGACTGGGTCTTAGAAAACACCTCAGCAAAATCACAAATAAAGGCAGGAATCTGCTCTGTTTCTGCATTAACAAGAACCATAGGGAGACATTTGTCAAAACACTGCTTTCCCCACCTAATTAATTCTCCAGAACTCCAATCAATAACTGGGTTGTGTCTCTGAAGCCAGGGCAACCCCAAGACGACATCAGCGGGTAAGTCCTCCATGATAAACAGTATACATTTCTCCGTATGCATAGACCCAACTAGCACCTCAAGTTCTGGGGTGCAATACTGAATATTGCCCTTAGCCAACGGAGTAGAATCAATAGCCACAACCCGCATGGGATCCGCTAGAGGCCTCCAAGGAAGGCCCAGATGCTTAGTGAATGAAGCGTCCACAAAATTGGAAGCTGATCCTGAATCTACAAAAGCACTCCCAGATTCCCACAAAAAAGAAATATGAAATTTTCACTGGCAACAACAACTTTTTTTACACCAATTTGAATAGCTGTTCGCTTAGGTGACCTTCCCGCGAGTCATTTAGGCGCTGGAATTTTCCGGCCAGGGCTTCCTTTTGGGACACTCATGGATGCGATGACCTTCTCCGCCACAGTAGAAGCACAGTCCCTGGGTCCGACGTGAGGTCCTGCGGTCACTGGCAGTACCCCCAGAAGAGGTCCCTACCTGCATAGGCTCCTCAAGGGTTATAGCCGCACTCGAAGGCTCTGGGGTGGTGGCAGAATGGAGTAGTGGAGTAAGGCGGGGCAAAGGAGAAAGGGTCTGCTTCTGACGTCTCTCCATAAACCGTCTGTCTAGTCGAACTCCCAAACCGATGGCGTCATCCAGAGTGCCCGGAGTGGGATAAGCCACCAACATGTCCTTAACATGCTCAGCCAATCCTACCCAGAACTGGCACCTGAGGGCTGGGTCGTTCCACCCTGACGGAACGCACCAGGGGCGAAACTCAGAGGCATACTCCTCTACAGTCCTCTTACCCTGATAGTTTCGGCCACCGCCTCCCTATCAGGGTCATCGAAGAGGAGTCCCAAAGAGACAAAAAATCTGTCTACAGAAGACAATTCCAGTGAGTCATTGGTTAGTGAGAATGCCCACTCCTGGGGGGACCATTGGAGTAGGGACATGACAATTCCCACTCTCTGTTCTTCATTACCAGAGGTACGTGGGCGGAGTCGAAAATACAATAGTCATCCCTCCCTAAAAGTCAGAAAAGCCCTATTGTCACCCGAAAACCTATCGGATAGCTGAATGGCGGGTACCACCAAAGGGGAAAGGGATGCCGGAGGGTTCCCACCCTGTGGGGTACCCTGGGAGGTCTCCTGCTGCTATACCCTCAGCGCCAGGTCTTGAACCAACTGGGTAAGTCCCTGCATCTACTCCATCAGTGCAGTCTTGGGGTTCATGGTACCTGGGAGCATTAAAGTACGGCCTGAAAAAATGTCACGTCAGAGGAGGTGCAGTGGGCCCTGACTGCCACCCAGCCCACTGTCCATGCCTACTTGGCGTGCTGCCCTAGATGGCAGACCCCAACTGGATGACAGTCCCTATACTACTACATGCAGGGCCGTCAGGGAATTGCAGAGTCAGACACTCTGGGTCGATAATGGTATGGGTACGCCAAAGCCACGAATCAGAAACCAGGAGATTAACGGTAAACAAGCCAAAGGTAAAAAATACAGGAGGTCATGCAGTACAAAAATGGAGGACAAAAATGTAGTCGAGGAGCAAGCCGAAGTCAGGAACACAGGAGTAAACAAGCAGAAACAGGAATACACAGGAAGCGAAGGGATAACCTTTCTCAGGCAACAACTGGGAGAAAATGAGTGAGTTTAAATGAGGAGCCCGGAGCCTGCCCCAGCAGATGATTTGTGCGGCCCCGGGCAATTCTATTGGCCAGGGCGACACACCTTCTGACCTGATTAGAAGCCGAGCTGGCACTCCTAAGCTCATCAGCCCGGCCTCTTCCTGGGTGTGTCGACTGACCAGAGGGATTAACCCCTGTCGTGCCTTGCTGCTCCACGTCAGAAACGTGCACCGTGACACATATAGCTTGTGCGACGCGCAGAGCTATAATATTTAGGTTTTGAACATGGTGAGAACTAGAGGTAGTAAGCGAGCAAGGAGGGGCGTAGGAAGTGGAGATAGAGGTACGAGACAAGGCTCCAGTGCTCTGGACAACACACAAGCGAGCACATCGTCAATTACAGGTCCGTCAGGCCTGTCATCGCTTGCTCAGTTCCTTGTGCGTCTCATTACTGAACAGCGTCGTCAATCTGCTCTTCAGTGGTTATCAGAGCCTGCATCCAGCGGCTTTACCTCCTCTTCCTCTCAGTCATGGCCACAAATATCATCATCATCATCAGTCCAACCTGAAGCAAAGACGGACTGAATGTCACAACCAAATATACAGACCACTCCAAATAATCCATATTCTGAAGAGCTCTTTGATGACACAATGTGGTTGGGGTCAGAAGGCATTTCAAAAGATCAAGAGGCCAAAAAGGATGATTTTGTCTGCTCTGACGCCCAATCGCTGATGCCCTCAGAGGAGGAGAAGGAAGCTGGTCCGTCGGCAGAAATACCGAGCAGTCAGCAATGCCTCGCAGTGCCTGTGGCTTCTAGCCTGCAGCTGGAGAATGTAGACTGTGAGGAAGATGAAGTCACCTGTGATGATGATGACATTGCAGATCCAATATTGTCTTTTGAGCAGCAGCTGGCGAGCGCATCATCATTGGAGGAGGAGGATGATGGGGCTGTGTCAGTGCAGGTCCGGCCTCAGAAAGGGAGAGGGGGTTCGCACAAGTCCGCTGATATTACTCCACTAGCCGTAGTCAGTGGTGGCAGCGAGAACACCAGTACTAGGTTTTCACAGTCGAAGAGGTCCAGGACCTGTGAAGCATTGGCCTTTTTCAAACAAACCTCAGATTCGCCGACTGATGTCATATGCCAGATTTGCCGTTAATGCGTCAGTAGAGGAAAGAATGAAAAGAGTTTAAAGGGGTATTGCCACGATCTCATTTCATACCTCCTGCATCTAACTCTTCAGCTCTGTGTGCTCAGAAAGGGGCATGTGTGAATTGTTTGAATTGCATATCATGTGACGTAGCAGGATGGCATCAAAAGGCCTTTCCTCTCTTTAGTCAAAGAAAGGTCGGTTTATGTAAAGGATTGTGAGTAGCGGGGAGGTAAAGCTTGTGCCTCCAGGCACAAGGGTCCTCGGTTCAAATCCCTGCAGGAACCAAACCTGTGGATTTTATTTCTCTTTATCAATGCACATAGCTGATTGAGGTTTCTTTTTTTTATTAATTTGCACTGTTTGACTAATAACTAAGGAGTACAGAGGACTGGAGTAGAATGACAGCACCTGGGGTTTTAACACTCAGTAGCTGCCTGAGAGGAGAGGTGATGTCGAGTATGTCTGACCAGGAGTGAGGAGCTCTCAGTCCTGGCGGTATCCCCTGGAGACGAGCTATAAACAATGGATCACTAAAGGAGCAGCTAAAACAAAAACGGTGCAGAATTTTTAATAATGATGATGAATGATGAAAATGTTTATTATCTAATTTTCAAACTTCCCACGTCAATTTTACTTCGTGGCAAAACCCCTTTATGCACCACGAGCATGAACAAGCACATGCATGGAAAGCACGAATTGCTGTGGAATAGTCGCTTGGAGAAAAAAGGCCACACAGGTCCTGGGCTTCCAGCCACCGTCACATCTTCTGCCTTCTCCTCTGACATTTCCAAGCCCAAGCGGTTCTCTGCTGTCGATGTGCCGGAACAGCATGAACAAGCACTATCCCCAGTCCCAGATATTGTCGGCCAATTCCAACCAACAGTAACACAGCCCACATCTTCCCCTTCCACCAAAATGACCTGTATGCCGTACAGCAGCCAGCATTCTGTGTACCAGGTATGGGAACATAAGAAATGTTTCACCGCAACCATCCCAAAGCCAAAAGCGTGAATGTCGGCATTGCTAGGCTGCTGGCCTTGGAAATGTTGCATTTCCACCTGATGGACATAGATGGGTTCCGCCACGCATTGCTCTCGCATGCCCCAATATCAGATGCCGAGCAGGCATTCCTTCATCAGAAAAGCTGTCCCTGCCATGGCCTGCCACGTTGCAGAAAAGATCTCCAGTGCGTTGACTGCGTTGACTGTGTGAGATGCATCCATCTCACTACAGACACATGGACTAGTAAGCACGGTCAAGGGCGTTACATCTCACTGACTGCTCACTGGGTGAGTTGGGTAGATGACAGTGCCTCATGTGATGGGTCTCGGCCAACACTTTTCAAAACTACTGGGATGGTAGAGAATCCATATCCCCAACCTCGACAGGTAGCATCATGTGCCAAGAGAAACCAGGCCATTCTCAAATTAATTTGTCTTGAGACTGTCAACACACAGGTCAAGAGCTGTGGACAGCTCTACGCACTCAGACTGACCAGTGGCTGGGTGCTAAGAACCTGGTGCCAGGCAAGGTGGTGTGCGACAACGGTAACAATCTCCTTGCAGCCCTTAAGATGAGTAGACTTACGCACATCCCTTGCCTGGCACACGTCATAAACCTGGTTGTGCAGAAATTTCTCAAGCACTACCCGGGTTTTGACGGTCTGCTGAGGAAGTCTCGAGGTCTTGGCTCACACTCCCGGCGTTCGCACCCTGCTTCGGCACGACTGCCAGCGTTGCAGCGTGATCTGGGCCTCCCCGTCAACCATCTGATATGTGATGTGGCAACACGCTGGAATTCCACCCTCCACATGTTTCAGCGATTGTGGAAGCAGCGTAATGCCATTGGCAGTTTTGAAGAGGCCACCAAAATGGTCAGTCGGGACGATGCTCTTGTCAACATGACCGTTCTGGTTATATTTTTACTGGAACATGCGTTAGGCACCCTACGGCAGCAGGTCCCAGCAGTGATGGAGGAGGTGGACACAGAGCCTTACCCGTTGGAGGACAGGAGGAGGAGGAAGAGGAGGAAGATCTCGTTAGTGGCCCTCGAACCTGAGGCTTGGGAGATCCTGGCAGCATCTCACACATATGTGCTCGGATGCTACACTAATTGCAACATGACCCACGCATCAAGGCAATAAAAATGAACAGTGATTACTGGGTGGCCACCCTCCTTGATCCACATTACAAGACAAAAGTGAGCAACTTCCTTCCACCCACAGAAAATAACAGTAGAATGCAGGATTTTGAGACAGCGCTCATTAACCAACTTGAGACATCTGTTGCGTCTTCACATTCTAATGTCATGGTGGAACAACGTGAACAACGTGGCAGCAGGAGTATGGCAAATAGCCGTAGCAGGCAGTGGCAGAACCCTACTGGGTGACATTTGGCAATCAATTTTTACCACCTCAACAATGCCTGAAACGCAGGGCAGCATTCAGACCCACAGATACTGCCTTAAGACCATGGTCCATGACTACCTCCGGCTCAACATCAATGCTTTTGGACTTAGTCTGGACCCATTCAACTTCTGGGTGTCCAAACTGCATGAATGGCCTGAGCTTGCTCGGCACACCATAGAAGTTTTGTCCTGCCCAGCAGCCAGCATTATCTTGGAACGCACATTCAGCACAGCTGGCGGGGTGGTAACTGACAAACGTATCAGTCTTTTCCCTGACACTTCGGATCGTTTGACATCTATAAAAATTAATGAAGCAGGGATCTCTGACCATTTTGTTGCCCCGGTTGCGGATGTCACTGACTAGTAAACTGTAGCACGTCTTCTTGACAATGTGAGATACACATTTGAACTACACTACATCTCATGTCTGTAGTTACTGTGCCTATTACTTCTACAAATTGTATTCTACTGCTGCCAACAGCTAGATATTCAAGTCTTACGGCTGAATTTATTTTGAAATATACACCTGTATGAACTTGATGTGCACTGCATACACCTCTTACTCCTCCTCCTTGTAGCCCTTCAAATCTTTATTTTTTAAATGCCTCCACCCGTACTACCACCAAATATATTAAGTCCTGTTATCCTGAATCTCGATGTTTCCCACTGGCATGTTCTTGCTGCCACCTATGGTACTGCTGCCTAATCTTGTTCAACCGGAACCTCCATGTTCCCCATTAGCATGTTCTCGCTGCCACCAATGGTACTGCCGTCTAATCTAGTCCAGCCTGCATAAGCGTAAGTTCAAGTTCGTGGGTCCGGGTGCGAAAAGTGCAGTGGGCCCCCGTTACCTGGACTGTCATCCGTCAGCTATTAACCGTTTCAGGGCCCCATACAGCCAAATCAAATGGGGCCCTAACGCATTACTAGTTCATATTTTTTGACATATCAGTGGGCCCCTTTTTGATTAAGGCCCTTGACAGGAGTACTGTCCGTACTGCTCTCTTGGCACCTCTGCCAGTTACCATATGCCATTTCCAATACCGGTGTCTTCTTATGTGTCAAAGGAGCTTTTGGGCCCCCTCAGGATGCAGGACCCCGTAGCGGCTGCTACCGCTGCACCCCCTATAACTACACCATTGCCAGCTGAACCTACATGTTCCCTTTTGGGAATTTCCTGCTGCCACCACATATATCCCATGTACAAAGCTTGCAAGCAGAGGTGGAACTTGAAGTTCTTGGGCCCTGGTGCAAAAAGTGAAATCGAGCTCCTGCCAGTTACCATGTGCCATTTCCAATATCGGTGTCTTCTTATGTGTCAAAGAGCTTTTGGGTCCTCTCAGGATGCAGGGCCCCGTAGCAGCTGCTACCACTGCACCTCCTATAGCTACACCCCTGCTTGCAAGCTGTCCTCATCTTTTCAGTTAGCCATTGAAAGGAATGAAGTATTTTAGCTTCTCATTTTTTTCTGTCATTCTTAGAGCCAAATTTTCTTCACTAAGTTGTTCCACGTATCCAGTTTACTGTTATGGATGCTAATTACAACTTCTCTTCACCTGGATAGGTATAAAAATGAACCCGAACATCTTATCCTATTGATTTCATTGGGATTCGAGTTTGAGTTCGACTCGAACCTCGAACCGAACACCACTACTGTTCGAAGTTCGACTCAAAATCCAACCTTACTGTTCGCTCATCTCTACTCTTGGGCTCCACCCAGAACTGTTTCCTGTGTGACATATAACAATACTGATAATGTAAACTTTCCTCCATGCTTCCACACTAAAAACAGTTTTTCGTCATGTTGTGATTGAAGACAGTGTCTAAATCGACTATCACAATGTTCACTTCAATCTCTACTTCCTTTTATTAATTATTTCCATTAAATCTATAGTGGAAATAATAAAAGAATATAATGCAGGATGATGTGACTTTAAAAGCTACACTCTTTTATTCCAACTCACCATCAAATAGCAGTAAAAATAATTTTTAAAGCAATCTCAGATGGTGTCATCACCACAAGGTTCAGCCCGACTCAGGGTTTTGATTCTCAGTGGCTCCTTCCTTGGCAACATATACTGAGCTTTCTATCATTAACCCCTTACCGCTGGAGCCAGTTTTGGCCTCTCTGACAGAGCCCCATTTTTTAAATCTGTCATGTGTCACTTTATGTGAGAATAACTTTTTGACACTTTAACCTATCCATGTGATTCAGAGATTGTTTTCTCGTGACACATTGTGCTTTAAGACAGTAAGAAATTTTGGTCCAAAAAATGCTTGTTTATTTGTGAAAAATATCAAATTATCGTGAAAAATTTACCAATTTCAAACTTCAAAAGTTTCTGCATGTAAGACAGATAGTTATTCCACTCACTATAGTTAATAACTAGCATCTACCATATGTCTGCTGTAGTTTGGCAGCATTTTTTTAAATGGTTTTTTTTTTTTACGACATTAGGGGGCTTAAAAATTTAGTAGTAATTTTCAAATTTTCAAGAAAATTTGCAATATACATTTTTTAGGGACCAGTCCAGTTCTAACGTGACTTTGATTGACCTGTATGTTAGATACCCCCATAAATGACCTCATCTAAGAAACTACACCCCTTAAATTATTCAAAACGCATTTAGGGAAGTTTACTAAACCCATTAGGTGTTTCACAGGAATTAAAGCAAAGTGGAAGTGAAATTTCAGAATTTCACTTTTTTTGCAGATTTTCAATTTTTATACATTATTCACAAGAATACGGTAGATGTGATCAGGGAAATGCAACTTAATATTGATTCCCCAGATTTTGCCGTTTTCAGAGATATCCCATATGTGGCCCCTAGTGCATTATTTTGGCTCAACCACAAGCCCCGTTTAGGAGGAGCACCTACTGGACTCTGGGGCCTCATTTTCATTACGATTTTATTTAGGGGCCATTTCAGGTTTGGGGACACCCTAAGATTCCAAAACTTAATAAATACCCCCAAAAAAGAACCCATATTGGAAACTACACCCCTTACGGAATATATCCGAGGTTTTGTGAGTATATCGCCCCCCACGGGGTGTTTCAAAATTTTTTAGGTGCGGCTCTGAAAATAAAAAATAAATATTTTTTCCAATAATCTGCAATTTGTGCTGAACATGTTTAATTTTTACAAGGAATCTTGGAAATAAAGCCCCAAAATTATATTTGCAATTTCTTCCAAGTTCGGCAATACCCAAACATGTGGGTGTAAACTGCTGTTTGGGCGCATGGCAGGGTGTATAAGGGAGGGGGTGTTATTTGGCTTTTGGAGCACAGATATTGGTGGGGCCATGTCGCATCTGCAAAGCCCCAAAGTACTAGAACAGGTGAAGCCTTCCAGAAGTTGCCCCATTTTGGATTCAACACCCCTCAGGGATCTCATCTAAGGGTGTATTTTGCATTTTGGGTGCATAGTGTTTCCGTAGTTTTTTTTAGCATTGGGCCAGAGGAAATGGGGGGGGGGGGGGGACGCAGTTCCGCCATTGTTTTTGGGCTTAATTTTTACAGTATTCGCCATACGGGATAAATGACGGGATAACTTTACTATGGGGGTCGGTACAATTACAATTATAAAAATTTTTATATAGTTTTTTATGTTTTATTACTTTTACACAATGGAAGTGAGTTTTATAAAAGTTGCGTTTTTATGTTTTTCCTATTCTGACAGCCATAGCTTTCTTAATTTTTTGCAAAGGGAAAGCTGCTTGTGGCTTGTTTTTTACGAGATGAGTTGATGTTTTTATTAGTACCATTATGGGGGGCATGTTTATGCTTTGATCACTTTTTTTTAAGGTTTTTTGTGTGGCATTTTGTACAAAATACAGCAATCCTGTAGTTTTTTTTTTTTTTTTTTTTTACAGCGGTCACTGTGCGGTATAAATGACATGCTAGTTTTACTCAGCAGGTTGATACGATTACAGCGATACCACATTTGTATATTTTTTTAATGTTTTACTGCTTTTTACACACTAAAAACACTTTTATTTGAGAAGAAAAACACCTTTTTGCATCACCGCAGTCTGAGAGCCATAACCTTTTTATTTTTTTGTTTATGGAGCTGTATAGGGACTTTTTTTGCGGGATGAGTTGACATTTTTATTGGTAACATTTTTGGGGGGACAAGACATTATGATCACTTTTAAATCCGTTTTTTTGGGAAAGGGAGGGTGAAGAAAATACTGCAATCCTAGCAGCGTTTTTTATTTTTAATAGCGTTTCCCATGCAGTATCCGTGACAAGTTGTTTTACTCTGTGGGTTAAGGGCGATTACGGTTTATACCCAATTTTTTGTAGTTTTTTTTATTTGAAAGCACAATTTTTTTGAAAAAAAAAATGTTTTTTTTTGTGTAAAACAATATTTATACATCGCTATCTTCTAATAGCCAGAACTTTTTAATTTTTCCATATACAGAGCTGTGTAAGGACTTTTCTTTTTTGTGGGATGAACTGACGTTGTAATTGGCATCACTTTGATGTTGATATGAGTTTTTGATGACTTTTTACTCCATTTTATGTGCTGCGGGATGAACAAAATTCGCAATTCTGTGACTCTTTTTTGGGTTTTTTTTTACGGCGCTAATTAACATGAAAGATTTATAGGGTGCGTTGCTACGCATGCGGCGATACCAAATATGGGTACTTTATTTATTTTTGACCTTTTTGGGGGCGATTGGCGTTTGTAAAGGGGAAAAGGGCGGTGTACGTGTTTTTATTTTATTTTTTGTTTGTGTTTTACTTTTTTACACTTTTTTTTAACTTTTTCACACTTTTTACACTTTTCCCCAGGGGGGAATTGCATAAACGATCGTCAGATCGTTCATGCAATAGATCAGCACACAGCTTATAGCTGTATACTGGTCTCCATGGCAACTGTCAGTCACGCTGCCCACAATGCATTGTGGGCATCGTGACGTCACCAGACAGCCCGGATGCTGTCATTAAGCATCCGGGCTGTCTGGTAGGAGATCAGACCGGGCTGAAGCGCCGCTACTGCACCGAGATCGCGGGCAGCAGGAGCTCACTCCTGCTGCCCGCAGCTGCGATGTCGCGTCCACTATGTCGTGACATCGAGGGGTTAATCCCCCGTGGCCGGAGATCACTCCGGCCGTGGGGGATGCGGCATGGTGCCAGCGATAATATACCGCTGGTTCCATGCTGCGATCTTGCGCGCTCTGCTTGTGAGCGCGCAAGATCGCCATGACGTACTCATACGTCAATTTGCGGGAACCCCTACCCGACATTGACGTATGAGTACAGCAAATGTCGGTAAGGGGTTAAACAGCTGTTGAAGACTCAACAGAAGGCTCACAGAAAATTTTATAAAAGTGCACTACAAAGGTTTCACTACAAGGGAGATATTATTTAGAAAATAATTATTTTCCACTGGAAAACCCTTTCAACCCCTTAAGGACTGAGCGTTCTTTTTGGCTGACACGATTTTATTCCTCGCCTGCCAAGAGCCATAGCTTTTTTATTTTTCCATCTACATAGACAAATGAGGGCTTTTATTTTGAGGGGCAAGATGTACTTTCTAATGGTGTAATTTACTGTACCATAGAATATACTGAGATACCGCAAAAAAAAAATCTACGTGGGGCAAAATGTGAAATTTTTTTATTTGCGCCATGATTGAGGGGGTTTTCCACAGGTTGATACGAATCTGGCAATACCAAACATGTACGATTTTTATTATGTTTTGGTACCATAAAAAAATAAACATTTGCTCTTTTTAAAATTTTTGCCACGCTGCCATTTTCTGCAACCAATAACTTTTTTGAACTAACACCTACGGATTGAGTAAGGGTGCATTTTTTGCGGGCTGAAGTGCACTTTTTATTGGTACCAGTTTGGAATACATGTGACTTTTTTAGTTACATTTTTAGGGGACGCGAAATAACCAAAAAACTCAGAATTTTGGTGTTTGGAATTTTTTCTTCTACGGTGTTCGGTAGATAAATGATGTAATATTTTAGATCTGTCTTTTTTGGACGTGGCTATACCAAATATGTGTAACTTTTTTATTATTTTATTTTTTTAATTTGTAAAATAGGGAAAGGGGGTGATTTGAACTTTTAATATATATAATGTAACCGGCAAGTGTGACCTGCAATTATCAGCCGTCACCTGCCGGTTGTGAACCAGGATCCTGCTGCAAAACCCTTTACCGGCACTGGGACATAAGTTTATCTCAAGTTTCGTTAAGGGGTTAATAACTGGCACCTCCTGAGTAAAATGAACAATTGCAAACAGATTCTTTATACAATTTGTATCATTCTTTTGAGGACTTTTTCCATACTATTCTTTTATCAACTTTAACCCCTTAACAACATTTGACATAAACTTATGTCATAATGTTGTGAAGTGGCTAAGTCAGGCTATATAGGCGGCAGGTGTGTGATTCTAATTGCAGCTGACACCCACCACTAACAGCAGAGTACAGAGTGGGCTCCAAATCCTGCTGTTTAACCTTTTAGACACCACAACAATTGCTACAGTGGCGTCTATATTAATGAGACTGTTTCTCACTCCGATCAGGCCCATGCGGCGAGATCACAGGGTATCAATTAGTTTACAGGGTGGCTGAAAGTAGTAAAACTGCCATCTTTGTAAACTCTATTGCACTGTTTATACAATGCAATAGAATATGCAAACAATCATGCCCCCAGTTGTCAAGTACCCTAGAAGGACTTAACCCCTTCCCAACATTGAACGTACAGGTACGTCCTGGAAATCGTGTGGGCTTACAAGCAAGCCCCGCACGATCGCAACATGGGACCAGCTGTATTTTACCGCTGGCCTCATGCCCTTTAGCTGCAGCGAACTATTAAGATCGCCAGAGCTAATTCGTAGGCAGATGAAGGGAGCTTCTTCTGCCTTCTCTCGACAAGCAATGGCACAATCGTACCACTGCTGTCTCCTACTAGACAGCCCAAGAGTGTAATAAACAATGCATTGTGGGCATGGTGATTGACACACCATGGAGACCAGTACACCGCAAAAAGCGGTGTACTGATCTCCTGTTGTACAAGTGATCTCATCTCCTTTGGGGAAAAGTGAAAGAAAGTGTAAAAAAAAAGTTGAAAAAAGTGAAACACACATCACGAAAAATAAAATAAAAACACGTACACTATAAATATGTAACGTTAATTAACCCGCATGGTGATTGCCGTTAAAAAAAAAAATCAAAGAATTGCGATTTCTGTTCATCACAAAGCACATAAAATGGAATAAAAAGCAATCAAAAACTCATATAAATGCCAAAGTGGTGGCAATTAAAATGTGGGTTCATCCCACATAAAAACGTCCTTACACAGCTCTGGCTGTGTATGGCTATCAGAAGACAGCGATGCATAAATATTGTTTTACTCAATAAAAACCCTTTTTTTTAAGTGCTACAACATAAAAGAACTATATAAATTGGGTATCACTATAATCATATCAACCAACATAGTAAAACTAACATGTCATGTGTACTGCATGGTGAGCGCATTAAAAATAAAAAAACACTACTAGGATTGCAGTATTTTCTTCATCCTACCTTCCAAAAAATGGATTTCAAAAGTCATGTCTCCCCAAAAATGATACCAATAAAAACAGCAACTCATCCCGCAAAAAACAAGCCCCATACATATCTCCGTACAAAGAAAAAAAGTTATGGCTCGATGCCCACTCATACAGCAGGCTGAAAAATATTCACCTCCCAGCTCTATCAATAGATGATTGCAAGTCATTGGGGTCCCCCATTTCCCAAGATGAGCTAGAGAGGGCAATATCTAAGCTAAAAGCAGGTAAGGCCACAGAACCAGACGGCTTTTGCGAGGAATTTTTCAAAGTCTTGAAACAACTAATTTCCCACACCTTAGTCGATCTCTACAACCAATACTTACAGGGTGCACCAATCCCTGAAATATCCAATACTGCACTCATTAAGGTGCTTCCAAAACAGAGTAGAGACCTTACACTGCCAAGTTCATACAGGTCAATCTCCCTCATAAATGTAGATTTAGAATTGTTAGCTAAAATTTTAGCGGATAGACTAGCTCAGGTGATTCCTGGACTTATTGGTTCGCAACAAGTCGGATTTGTAAAGGGAAGATCTGTGGCAGCCAATATCAGAAAGGTCTTGTTGACCTTGCAGTCGGTTCACGGTAACAAAAATTTATACTCTGGGGCAGCCTTACTCACAGTTGATACGGCGAAGGCCTTTGATTCGGTGGACTGGGGGTCGCTAAATCTAGTTTTGGATAAAATAAGACTACAAGGCCCATTCAGAAACCCTTTTATCAGCCCTCTATACCAAGCCCCAAAGGAGAATTTGCATCCCAGGCTTCCTGTCCGAAAACTTCGCCCTTCAACGAGGAACAAGGCAAAGATGCTCGCTCTCGCCGCTCCTTTTCAACCTGGCGTTGGAGCCCTTTGCCCAGTTTCTGTTCTCCAATCCCATTTTTGAAGGAATTTCAATGGGAAGGAGCTGAAGCTCTCCATGTTTGCTGATGACGTTATCTTTTATATGGCAAACCCTGCAAGAGATATAGAGAGCCTGTCCCACCAACTTCGCACCTTCTCAAGATGCTCCGGTTTTAAAATAAATGAATCGAAATCTGAACTATTATATATAGCAAAGAAACTGGGGACTTCTATGGGGGGGCCACCTTAAAGAAATGGTAACGATAGCCAAAGAATATATCACATACCTAGGGGAAAAAAATAGGGTGCACCCCAGAATCCATTTTCCGTTTAAACTTCCCACCACAGATACAAAAGATAACAAAGGATTTAGAAAGATGGTCCCGGCTACAACTATCTCTCCTTGCGAGATGTCATCTGGTCCGAATGATAGGCTTCCCAAAGCTGCTGTACCCCCTACAAACCATTCCACTTTTACTAAAACATAAAGATGTGAACAAATTAAATTCAGCTTTTATAAAATTTGTCTGGTTCTCTAAAAGACCAATGATAGCCCTTCGCAAGCTTCTGCGTCTGAAATCCTGGGGAGAGGGGTTAACTTCCCAGATGTGCGCTCCTATAACCTGGCCTGCTTGGCGAGACTTTGTTTGAATTGGATTCGTGATATCGAGTTCTATTCAAAAACCGCATTAGAGACATCGTACACAGCCCCTTGGTCACTTGCGGCTTTATTGCACACCAAGTTTGCATACAGCCGTTTCATATCAGGGGAAATCTGCTATTTAAAGACAACATAGCATCATGGAAGTCAGTCAGAAAAATATGGAAACTCCCCTAGTCAATAAATAAATATGTCATTGCAGGGACACCCTGAGTTTCCCGAGGGCCTGAGTAATGAACAGTTTACAATATGGAGAAGGAAAGAAATCTTGGAGATTCAACATCTATGCGAAATTAGGGAGGATTTTGACCTTCCAGGAACTCAGGAACCTTCACGATATTCCAGCCACACATTTCTTGTCATATGGCCAAATTACAAGTTTTCTAAACGATTCTACACTAGATAGTTTTGTTTCAGACTCTGGCAATAAACATACTATATCATCTCAATATAATGCCCTACAAGACCCTGTAATCCAATCTATGGAAGGAACACTATATAAACATTGGTGAGAAGTATTCCGCAACCCGGAAATGCATAGCATGGTCCTCGGAGGCTGGAACACAATCAATAAGCTGATACCTAGTGAAAAGTGGAAAGAAACTCAATTTCGGTCTATCCACAAAGTGGTTTATGGCTTTAGTATACCTTTGACCCCTGGCAGACTGATAGCCTGCCCCAAATGTACGGTTCCAAGAACTGATATAATACACGGGATGTGACATTGTGCAGCTGCCCAGGATTTTTGGGGAAGGTTGTTCGCTCTACTCAGGAAAAAAAGGAGGTGTTCAATTGGATCTCACACCAGATTGTTTTTTTCACAACCAAACCTCCATGGGTGTGAATACCCCTTCTACATGTATTTGTTGGGAGCTAAAATGTGTATTCTAGAGAAGTGGGTGGACACTAATATGCCTGATATGGTGCTTATCCATGTCAAAAAGTATATGTACTTAGAAATTATAATAACTGAGCGCCTGAAAGAATCTCAGTCTGATTTTTTACACAATGGAAACCATTCATGATGGGGTTTATGTAGGTGTGGGGTTGTTGGATTTTTACCCCTTTCGGGTTTTTGTCTGTATTGAAGGGGTGACTTACCGGGAACACTAGGAAGGCTTAAGCTTCCTCATGACCAACCGGGTGGTCTCTGCCTCTGACTGACCCTAAGATCAGAGATTTCAGCCGTGCTGCTTCCCTATTATCTCTCTTACAAATGTACCCTTTCACTTAAATTAAAACTTCACTTTGTACTCTAATATCTAATGAAAGCAAAAAGGTGATACCGGCATGGGGCCACTTCTTTTTTGCCAGAGTTTTTTTTTACTCTATGTTCTCTTACGCTTTTAGCAAATAGTTCAGGACCATTCATTGTTATTGTGAAAACGAAACGCGGGGGCCTTACCGTAAACACGGAAGTATGTGTGAAGGGACGTTCCGGGGCCACATCTGGGTCCACACCGACTCAAACCCAAGCCTTGCTGGCAGAAGTCTTACTAACGAGGCTAGGCTGCTGGGGCCTGGGTGTGGGACAGGGGAAGGCACCTTATTAAAAAGATTGTATGTTTCGCCGTTATGTTTTTACAGAATGGGGATGGATGTGACAGCTATGGGGACTCTTACTTATGCAAATATACATGAGACACTGTTTTTGATTATGTTTTTATTTTATTTCTTGAAAGACAAAATTACTCATTACTGTATTTCCAATCATATGTTGTAAAGCTACTATGTGGAAAATCAATGAAAATGAGTTTTCAAAAAAAAAAGTTATGGCCCAGACTAGAAGATAAAAAAGTGTTTTCTTTTTGGTCAAAAGCTTTTATTCTATAAAGCAGAAAAAATAATAAAATAAAAATTTGGGGGATCACTTAGTCATTCGACCTGATGAGTTAATCTAGCATGTCATGTACACCGCACGGTAACCGCTGTAAAAAATATAAACATTACCACGATTTCTGTATTTTATTCAAAACGCCTCACAAAAACCTTAAAAAAAAGTGATCAAAAAATCATATGAACCCCATAACGGTACTAAAAAAAAACTCAAATCATAACTCATACCACAAAAAACAAGCCATAAAAAGCCTGTATACGAAAAATAAAAGTTTTGGGCCCTCAAAAAGGAAAAACCTTTTTTTGTGCAATTCGTATAAAATCGTTACTGGTATGCACCCACTGAAAATTTCATTCCTAAAAACCCAAAAAGTGCTCTCTCTTTGTAGCATCCAGGGGGAAAAAAAGAGTTTTCACCCAAAAAAGGGTATGTGAATTGGAAGAAAAAGCGTAAAAAATTTTTGGGGTGCTTTTTTCCAGGATTATTTATAAAAATTAAACATTTTCAAAAAATAATTGGAAAAAAAATAATTTTGTCATTTTCACCGCTAAAAAAATTGTGTAACACCTGTGGGGGGCATATATCACTACACCCGGGTATATTCCTTAAGGGGGTGTTTCCCAAAATTGGTCTTTTAGGGGTGTTTATTAAAGGGGTTTTCTCACTAAAGGATTACTTTGTATGTTAAAAAAAACTTGCAAAAACTCACTTTTAATTTTGTGTCCATTAACAATGTCCTACCTATTCTGAAATTCCTCTCTTGAAAGGGGCATCACTCTTTTGGATGCTATAGTAAGACCTTTCAATTCTCAGTAAGCGCCCGCATGGTTTCTATAGCTGCAGACTGGTTTACTGCAGCCCAGGGAACCAGAAACAACCCGAATTCCCAAAAGGAAACCCCAAGAAAAAAGGTGAGGTAAGATGAATAAAGTGTGGGACAACCCCTTTAAGTTTTGCACCTAGGGTGTCCGCAATTTCCCGTAAAGGCCCAAATAAAATCGTAATGAAAATGAACCCCGGCCAGTAGGTGCCTCCTTCTTGTGGGTGTGGGTTTAGCCAAAAAGCCCGGGGA